>JAWWLV010000038.1:13209513-13231596 GCA_035041135.1 Platyrinchus mystaceus
CCAAAAATCACTAGCAGAGAAGCAAATATAAGCAGGATTGTGCTCCAACAGCAGAGCAGCAGCCACAATAGACAAGTGCCAGATGAAAGCTGGCACCAGCCAACACGGACAGCCTGAAATGCCAGGGAATGTTGTCCAAACAACACTTGCTGTAAAAGTGACTACAAAGTTTGCATTGGAATGTGAGAGAGCATCCTCCCCCACTGGAGGTGTGGGCAGGGATGCTGAGCAAGGAGGGGATTTCTGTCCTCTCCTAACCCACCAACACAACCTTCTCTTCTCCAGTTGCCTGTTTCTGGACAGCTGGAGATGAACTGAGTTTCCACAGTGGACTGCAGGGCAGGGGTGGCTGTGGGTGGCTGTGGGGGGCTGTGGGGGGCCGTTGGGGGGCTGTGGGGGGCTGTGGCTGTGGGCTCTGACACACGGGGGTCACACTGTGGCCACGCCTGTGTGAGTGGCAGCAGATTGTCGTGGCTGGAGTCAGTACACTGCCTGATACACCTGTTTTTAACAAACTCCTCTCTGCAGCTTGACTGCCATCAATCCAGCTCCCAGATATTCCACAGGCTGGGCAGCAGAACTGTTTCCATCAGGCTCAAAAGGGAACTCTCATCATCATTCCAAAATGCCTCCCACCATCTGCAAACACCTCTGCTGCTACTGCTTACCTTTCATTTTACATCTCTGAACAAGTCCCTGGTGGTGGTGCTGAGCTGAACCCTGGCTCCCCCAGCATCTCTCTGGGGACAGAAATAATCCAAAACCACTTGCTCCCCACCGCAAACAGAGGTCATTATTTTGACAAATTACTTAAATCTCTCTCAGTCAGCAATGAGGACCCTGAATTATTCAGCATGCATCTGTCTTTTCCCCTTACAAAAATGGCCTGTGAAGCAATAAGTGTATTTCACTTGAACCACTTCTGAAAGATGTAAGACAGTTTGGGTTCACTCCAATGCCCCTTGAAGTCAATGGGAGTCTTTCATTTAATTTTCATTTAATTAATTTCATTAAATTTGCAGATGATGTCAAGCTGGGAGGGGTTGTAAGTTCTCTGGAGAACAAGATTAGAATTTAAAATGATCTTGATAGTGTAGAAAATTGTCTGAAATAAATAGATGAGATTCAAGAAAGGTAAGAGCGATGTATAAAGTTGGATAAAAACAATTAATTGCAGGATGGGGAAAGATTGGCCTGGTGACATCTGTGAAGAAAAGCATTTGAACTAGAGAGGACCTGACTAGAAACTCTCCAAACTCTAGGGATCACTGGGGACTGCAAGATGATAAACACCAACTGCAGTAATATTTAAGATCTGCTTAGACAAAGGACTTTCAGGAATGTTTTCCACAGCTGCAAATATTGTTCCTTTCATCTCAGTTTGAAAATTTCAGTGACTTTTAAGCCATATATTGAGGTACATGATGCACAGCTTTTCCTGTCTGTAGTCCACACATGTTATCTACAAGAAAACATGGGGAAATTTTGGGGTGAAAAGGGAAACAAGCATTTCATCTTTGCTCCTCAGATTCAATATTGATCAGAAAAGCAAAAGCAGGTCCTGCTGTACTGGAAAATATGTTTTTTAAGAGAACAGGCAGAACAACACAGCCCCTCCCAGCCACCCCTCCCAGCTCCTCTGAACCTCCAGACACGAGACTAAAGCAGTGCTCAGCACCCTTCCTGAGGACCTGGAGGGAACTAAAGTCTGGCAACATAATTTGTGTTGCTGGAATGCAATTAGATAAGTTTGCACAAAGTAAATGTTATTTCAAACTTTCTTCTTGCCTTGTAAGATGTGATAAAATGCTAAGCATATTATTCTCACCTGTATTTCCAGCATTAGTGGTGATAATTTACATCACTTTGTGAAGCATTCTGATGTGCAAGACAAGCCATTGCCTGAAAATTGATCACATTTTGTTAAATCAAGGAGACTCGAGGAAAAAAACATATTAAAAAAGATGGAAGCAAAGGCATCCTGTTTTCCTTAGACAGCTAAACAAAAAGCCCGTTTTAGGACCAGTGAAATTACTATGGATCAATACTGTTTCATTTCTGTGTCTCTTTCTTTGCACAGTCAAGTAAAATAACAACAACAATGGTGGTGATGATGAACATTTTATACTTGAACTACTCCTATTATCTAACAGCATTTTAGCCTTTTGCAAAAAAACCCTCCTGACAACACTTTCTAAAGCACATCATAGTGAAGTCTCGGTGTTTATGACATAAATGTGTGTCTCTGCATGCATTTTTTCACATAAATACGCATTTTCATAGCATAGATATTATTATCCTCATAGTGTGGCAGAAGGAATTAACTGTTTATGAAGCTTTCCCATGGTCACAAAGTGCTGGGGAATGTTATCTGCAAATGCTGTCTGGGATGAGAAATGAAGTCTCATTACTCTGAGGTTTGAGAATAATCAACCAAACAGTGAAAATAGCTACATTTAGCATAAATAGGAGAGCCAGGCCAGAGACATTTCCTCTCACAGACATAGTCCAGAAAAAAAAAATCATTAAACAAACCCCACACTCGTGGAATGGATAGGAGTCCAGGTGAGGACTGAAGAGATGCACTTTCTATTTCATCTCTGCCATTTGACCTCATAAAAGGTGGGGTTTTTTTCTGCTCTTTCTGTTCATTCATGAATGTTTTATTCATGGCTGTTTGGGCTGGACAGTCTCTGGTGGGGAACTGCAGTTTCTGGGCACTGAGACTCAGCACTGTTGGGAGGTGCAGGTGCTTTCCTAATATAAAGGCACTAAAAGAGACAGCAAAATCCATGGTTAGAGCAAACATCTCTCTGTGCCTCCAGCTCTCACAGTGCACAAGGCAGCAGACCAGGTATGTGGGATTTAGGCTCTGATGTGCTTGGGTCTAATAGTCAGCAAAGCAGACACAGCTCTTAAAACATGCTCAGGGTCAATATAAGATTAGAAAAACATCGGCTTTTCTCCCCATAAGCGGAGAGGAAGCCAAACTGTGCCCTGGCTCTCAACCTGTCAGCCCCAAGCAGCTAATGGGGTGACATGGAAGGGCAGCCAGGTGCCATTTGGCCTGCAAGGGCAGAGCTGTTGATCTTGCTGCCAACCTGAGCCCGCAGTTCATCCGAGCTTCCTCTCACTTTCAAAGAAATGGCAGGAGGAACACACTCAATAAAACATTTCAGGAGCTGGTTTCAGTGAGGATAGGGAATAGAAGGTGGAGGAGGATAATTTGAAAGCATTTTGTAAGATTTTAGCTGCTTGTTCCCTATTGCCTCTTACGGGAGTTGTGCTGCTTTGATCTTCCAAATGCTTTCACACTCTTTCCATCCTGACAACATATCTATTTACTGTGAAATTGAGGTGAGTCCTGAAGTTTGATATCTGAACTATCTTCAAAAAAAAAAACAAAGAAGAAAGAATAGCCAGATTATGAAAGAGACTCCATCTGAAAGCAAACTACCCTGTTGTATCGACACATCTTGCTCATTCTTGGTGTTTAGGAACTGGTGATATTAACAACAAAGTCTCATCCTGGACACTTAATGGGACAACTGTACCAGTCTGCAGCTCGTGTCTCCCATACAGGTTGAAAGAAACAGGGCTTCAGAAATCCCAGGAGGATAAGTGGAGCAGTTTTTATAGCCAGGCTCTCCAGGAATTGCTCATTCAGGAGTTAGGTGGATACAGGGAGCGTTTCACTCCTTTCCAGGGTACACAAGGGACACGACAGTGCAGCCTGTCACATCTCTGGCATTTCACAGACACACTTGCTCTTTTATAAAGACCTCATGGCCAAAACCCAGCAACACTCATGTATTTAGTGTTGTTGCTGTGCCAGACATGCTCAGCCTTTAGTGCTTCACTTATGCTAATCCACAAGTCCCTGCACAAGCATTCCCTGGCCTACCTTGCAGGCACCTGGAGCAGCTGGGCAGCTGCACCCTCTCCTCTTGGTTTCCAGACAACATGAATAAACTGGACAGCTCAAACATATGCAGAGTTCCCTGGAAAAATGTACATAATTAATCCAGGCTCTCGGCACAGTTGGCTGGCAGGAGCTCACCCTGGTTTTATCCTTCCCGCTCACAGTGGGCTCAGTGAACAGCTGATGACGAGGGCTGAGTATTGCTGGGATGACTCTGAGCTCATCCTGGCACTGCAGCTCCAGCTGCTCAGCAGTGCCTGTGCCATCACTGAGTTGTGCTCAACTTCAGGACCTCCTGTGAAATAAGTGTTGTGTATCTGATGAGTGTCACTCACCCATTCCCAGGCAGAGTAAGACTGAGAAGGAGGGAGCCCTTTGCCTGGTGTGGCCCTCAGCAGGCTCCACAAAGCGTTCCAAACCTCTCCAAGGATTACTTGTGAGATTTTCAGGTGAGCTGTTAAACTCCCCCTCAGGTGAACAAGGGTTGTCTGCCTCAAGAAGATGCTGAGGGACCCACTGTGATTATTCAGATTTTTTTTTTCAGAAGCAGAGGTGATCCCCACCATGAAAAATCATGTTATAAGAAGAGAAAATATGATTACCCACATGGCATCTGTTTCTGTCCTACCAGCTCTTTGTGTACAACAAACCATCCACAGAAGTAGCCTGGACAACTCATTTCACCAAGAGTGCTTTCTTCCAAATCCTCACAGCTGACTAGCATGGAAATATCACTATTTAGGCTCTTTGGATTGCAGCAATTCCCTCATTGCATACCTTCTGACCAAATTTAAGAGCAAAGGTCATTTTCCAATGGATGGATCCATGCAAGCTTGTTTTGCCTTTTGCACAACTTCTTAATACATCAAGTGTGTACTGCAAAAGCAAGTTTCCTTGTACTATATTATTTTTCCTCATACAATTTTAGAGTTCATCTACCTTAAGCAAATCTGGCTGTTTCAGCTAAAAGCTGTGCAGCCTTAGGCATTCTTTATCAGATGAGCAGATGATCTTCTTAACACCTTGAGTTTTTGACTTTCATATCTTTCACTAAATCAATCTCCCTTTCATGATCTGTATTTATACCAGTGCCCAATTCTATTACAACTCTCTCTTCTGCTCTCTCAAGTTCCTCTATTATTCTTTTTTGGGTCTATAATATCATTTCAGTGGCTAACTCATAGGCTGTCACTTCACATTTAGGAACTGAAACTTGAATGTGCATTATTACTTTATTTTTACGAAAATCCACGATAACTAATGCAGTGATTCAATTTCTACCAGGAGGCTTTTTGTTTGGTTTCCTATTTGCCCTCTAACCTCCATCCCTCCAAACAAACTTTTACATCTCTATTTACATATCGGGATCATTACAGTTCTTTCATCTCCCTGTCCCTGTGTCTTCAGGAGATATAATGGATTTAGGCAGGAGTTTAATTAGAAACTGCTCTTTTCTGTATTACAGGCAGCATTTCACGTGAAAGGGTAAAATATGCCTCTAACAAATGACAGACTTGATGTAAGGCCCCAGAAGCCCCAGGCTGGCTAGGTAAGCTTTAGTGGAACAGACAATTAGGCAGTGGGAGATCATGGTGCTGCCCTGTTCCCCAGGAAAGCCAGATTTCATTTCACAGTAGTTTAGATCTTTGAAAGAAAATCACCCTCAGCAGTTTGTCTCTGTTTTACAGTGACACCCATGCAGGCACGATCAGATTGTTTTCAGCAAGGTTTTTTCCTTATTTTCTTTCCTCAATAAGCAGGGAGTATCTCAGAATTGCATCTCAGAGATACACTCTGGTCAGGCTGCTCTGGCCTCCTGCACTCCTGTCATGCTGCGAAGAGGAAAGAAAACATATGAGGCTTTTCCACTTACAGATAACTGGACTGGTCAGTGCAGTGTCAGCTCCTAACAAAAGAGCCAGGCTGGGGCTGTTCTCAGGAAGAGAAAACATTACAAACTCCAGAAAAGCCTGTCTGAGTGATGGTCTCATTATGATTCTATGATTAAAACTCATTAAAACTCAGGGCAGCCCTGAAGCACCCATGAAATCTGCCACCAGCAAACTGGCCTGCACAGGGACTGGGTTCCAGAAGACATAAATTGTCTTTCTCAGTCCCAACCTGTGGGGTTGAACAGACAACTTTACACTTGAAGCCTTAACAAAAGGGAAATGTAACAAGAGCTGAGCAGTAGGTCTGAGGATTCAGCAGAATTTTCTGTGCTCGTTACAGCTGGCTGGGTGATGAGAGCTTTTCTACTTTGGGGTTGGTGGACTTCACCTGCTCACTGCAAGGCCCTGCAAGGATGGCTCAGATTTCATCCTGATCACGCATTTAAAGTGATCTCTTGAATTATATTATCCAGTGGAACCTGGAGTTGAGTGCTCGGCTCCCGTTACACTACACACACTCAGTGACCTTAAAGCACACTGAAAACCTCAGTCTTACAATCAAGTTGTTTTTCTAATCCTTCATTGGATCCTTTCACCAAACAAAAAATAAGAGTCTGACATACCAGACAAAGCTAATTCTTACCAAATCTGGGGAAGCCATTGTAAAATAAGGGGCAGCTTATGGCTAAAGAATGGAATAACAGTGTCTTGACATATACCAACCTCTGGCAAAAGTACATGATTAAAGATAATTCTTTAATGTAGAAGCTTGTAAACAGCTGATCATCTCACCCTTGGCAGTGTGTAAACTCATCTTTTGCTGACAACTGAGTGGTAAAGAGACCAAGACCCTTCCACTGGGGATCCCCCTTCCACCAGCACTAGAACAGATTATTTCTTTGTTGTTTCCTGTACTGTTGAGTTGGGGAAGTCCATTCCAAGCTAATGTGATTCTGGGATCATCACATTATTTCTTTTCTGCAGTTTTCCTGGGTTGAGCACACTTTATAACATTTAATGTCTCATTTTATCCACTCAGTTTTCTCAGAACCCCAACAACAACAAAACAACCAACCAGCCCGTGAAGAAAACTCTTATCAGTAATTAGCCTTGCTGGAGACCAGATGATAACTGTCAGATCTGGGTACTGAAGCACAGGACAAGGTTAATCACACCTCCACACAGCTTTCCTGGCAGCCTGTGCTCCAAAGAAATGAGTATCAATGAATGTTCTCCAGCTGAATCTGCTTGGAGAAGGGAGAGCGGAGATGAGATTAGACACACACATTGTTTAACCTGGGAACAAAGGGCAGAATCTGGAAAACTACTTGTCAAGGTGTCTTCAGGAATTAGCATAGTACATACAACTGTACTGCCAGAGGGGCTGTTTCTTATCCCATCTGCAGGCCTGTGTGAAATCCTTGTGATGAAATTCTCAGCCCCAGGGAAACAGTGGCTTTCAAGATTTGTTACAAGCTTGAAACTCAGCTCAGCATCATCAAAATGTGTGAAGAACTTTCAAGGAAACACGGGCTGACTTATGGCTGTGGCACTGAAACAACAGAAATTGGCTCTGGCTGATCTTTGCTTTCAGCACGAAGCTGATGCCAAACTAAACCATCCAGTGACGGTGAGAGCTGTGCTCAGACACAAACAATTTCCCAAGAAGGAACAGACTTTCTCTTCTCTTCATCAAATAAAGTGCAGAGCAATCCCATTAACTACACTGGGTAAACTCTGCGTTTTCAGTGGCAGAAATGAGACCCCATCATTAACAGAAATTATATTTGTGCCTGTGAGACAGGCCCTGCTTTTTTTTCTTTTAGTGACAGTCAAGTGCAGCTAAGATAATGCTCACAGACAATGCATAAAATGTAGTTTAGCAGCATCCATTGTGCCTTCACATGCCTTGTCACCAGGGCAGATGATGCTTTCCTTCATTACTGAAGTCTCACTTCTCCCTCTCTGGCTGTGAGTAGAATGAAATGGAGCATGTAATGGAACGTCATATTCATAGATTTCATTTTGCTATCAGCTCAAGGTCTGTACAAAATCTCAAACACAACCACAGCCTTTCACATGCTCACAAACGCTACAAGAAATTGCTGAAGGCACTCAAATCCTGAAGGCTAAAGGAGATGCCCTAAATTTACTCAAACAAAACCCATTTACAGCTGCAAAATAATTACCTGCTTGCAAATAATCACATTATTTTAATAGTTATTATATGGAAGAGATTATATAAATTGGGAGAAAGTATCAGCTTTCTGTAATACCCACCTGCTCTAAATACACAGTTACATTTTTAACTAAAATTGAAGGGCCATTAAAGCCACTTTTTGTAGGTGCTTAGGTTTCTAATTTGCAATTAAATTGATTGGATTTGAATGCCTAAATAGATTCAGAAATTGGGCTTAACATCCAACAACCAGTTAAACGAGATGATGCTGCAAACTAAGGCTGAAACAGGAAAGTTGTTCAGCATTTCCATGGGTAGCTGACGTGGGAAAAACAATTGCACTGGTGTGTCCTACAAACAAATACAACAGCCAAGCCACAGTCTTGGAAAAGGCAACAGATCAGATCCTGTCACACTTGTGAAGCATGAGAACTGTCATAAAGGTCTGAATCTCACCTTGCCCAAGTCAATTCATTTAGCTTGTGGCCTGGTGTACAAAATCCTTGCCCTTTAAGATTCAGGCAAAGAGGGTTACATGCTTGCCTCAAAAAAGGTCCTAGAAAGGAATGCAGAATGGCCCAGACAGGGAATAAAAGAGAAGAAATCTCCAGTCAGCCAACCTGCACAGACTCTGTTACATAAGGAGTCTGAAAATGTTTCTAAATCCTTCCTTACTCACTCACCAATATTTTATCATGATAGTAGATGGACTGTGATTAAGTTAAATTTAACAGCAGTGCTTCCTAAAGACTCTGTGCTCTGTCCTAGTCAGGGTTATGTACATTGTTAACAATCATAATGATAACGCTTATAAAGTACATTTCTTGTACATCTCCAAGCATTTTTCAGGGATTTAGTATTAATGCTCTTTATCTGTCAGGGTAATTCAGAACCATTATACATCCTTTGTAGGTGTCTATGCTGAGACAGATCAAATAAAGGACTGCCAGGGACCACAATAGCACACCGATGTCACAGCTGAAAGCACGTGCCAGACCCACACTATCACCAGCACATTTCAATGCAGCATCTGAAAGACCAGCCAATGGGTTATCTAATTGTTATCCAATCTTATTAAGGGAGAAATGAAAATCAAGTGTCACACACTGTATGCAGACTGAGCCCTTATTAGAATCTGCAATGCCTAAAATCCCATCCTGGATTTAATCATTAGAACACGCTTCCTTTCTTCAATACCAACAAAGAGAGAACAAGACACCATTAAAAATTCAGGCTCATTATGTCCTTTCCACCTCTTAGCCTTCCTAACACATGCAGGCTCCCCTTTTCCTTCATATTTGTATGTCCAGAATAAGCCCCTTCTTCTTCCAATTGTCTCTTAGGACTCTAGGAGTGCAACAACTATTTCTTAGCTGATATTCAGGATACTTCAGATCTGACCAGAAGTTTCTCTACTACCTCCACACCCTGAGCCTCATCCTGAGCTAATACTGATACAGTCCTCATAGAGCCATAGGATTTGTGCCTATTTAAAGCAGCTGAAAATATCTTGTCACACGTATTTTTATTTTAGTAAGAGCAACCCCTTCCATAGTAATACAATATCTGGACAGTCCTGCAAATGATAAGCAAAAGCAAAGTCATTTAGTGGCTATGGTGGATCTGACATGTCCAGAAAAATCCCAAGCTGGGCTGAGAAGACAGTAATTTATATGGCATATTGCAGGTTTTTACTGCGTGGTAACAAAGCAACACAGAGTTTTGTGTCATGATCTGGAGAATCAGGCACAGAGAGCTATAAATACCTCCTCTGCTCAAAGGAAGTGGCAGACGGTCACTGGAACTGAGGAACAGGGTTTTAAAGCTAAAGGGAACTTGTTAAGAGAAAGAATCACAATTTTTCATGATTAATGCAAGCTTCTGTTTTGGAGACAGGTGTTACTGGATGATCTGAGCCCAATCTGTGTCATTTTTATCAGTGTAACATCATCTGCACTGCTGGCTTAGCCCAGTGGAAGGAAGAAGGGAACTCATTTCCCTTTGTCTGTTCCTTGCTCCCTCACCACATTCTCCTAGAGGTCAGTCAATCCCTTCTCACTGAGATGCTGGAGCCCTTCTCAATATTTGGGGTTCAGTTTTCAGTGAGGTGGGGTTTTGGAAGCAGCTAAAAAGTCTAAGACCACCAATCCCCTTTGAAAGACAAGGGGATTTGGACATTCCCACACAGGTGTCTTCCACTGCACAAATCTGACACTCAGAAACAGTTTGAGCCACTTGGAAGATCCTCATGATTGTTTCTGAGCATCTTCACTGGGGGGATTCACGGGCACAGGGCCGGGATAAGCCTTTCACACGGGTGGTATCAGCCTGATGATGTGACAGCAGGGAAATGCCTGTGCAAAGCCACCATTTCACATGTCATTTAAGCAAATACTCAACAGAAAGAAGCACTCCTGGCCACTCCTCCTCACCCTCAGCCACTGATTCCCACTCCAGTGTCACTTCTCTCCCAGTGCTGGCACAAGCACCGTGAGCAGCTGGAATGAGCTCAGGCAGGGAGCTGAGCAGGCACACTCCTCACCCACCAAGAAAATAAATGGGTTCATTTTCACTCAGCTGCACTCATGGGCAGCAGAGACAGGGATGGCAGCTCCCTGTCACTTCATTTTGAACAGCCACAGAATTGCACGTTAGCAATTGTTTAACACATTAGGGACATTCATCAGCCCCTTGTGGGTTCAGCAGATGATTAAATTTGCTCACACAGGTCCCCTTTGACATTGCAGTTCAGATATTCTTTAGATCTTGACTCTTTTTTTTATGGATATAGACATATTTCTTCCAATAAAGGAAGAGAAATACCCACAAAAAGAGATTATCATCCCTGGCTCTAGAGGAACACATATTCCTTCCCTTGAAGCACAAAGGGACAGATTTCTGGTTATCTTCTGTAGAATTTTGAAGAAGTCTCAATTCAGGAATTATTTGGAATTTTTCCATTACAGAGAAGTTTTGTATCTTATAAGCTTATAGCCTTTCATAAATACAAAGAAAGTGCAGTCAACAGTGACTGTGGCAGTCACGCTGGGATTTTCAGTATGGATGATCACAAAAAAGGCAAATAATGCCACAGAAACCTTGTTACTGCTCAGGATTCGTGCCAGAATGATGAATTGGCAGAATATGAAAGAGACAAATCCAGTAATTTCAACAGCTTTAGGAGAGTTTCAGACAGTTCCTGGGAGATGCAAGGCTGTTATATCAGTTCTACATTGAGGATTCATCTTTGCCACGGCTGCTTTTCATAAGAGGTGGCTTAAAATTGTTCCTGCTCCCTTTATAACCAACACCAAGAGCACATGGACTGAACTCAACAGTTACTATTACAACCTTTAGTTTTAATATTGCATTTTTCTGAGTCTACCCTGCCTCCTGATTACTAGAAGAAGGCAGAAAAAGTACTTTTTTTTTTTCAAAGTTACTTCATCCTGGGGTGAAAAGTTCAAAAAGATTCCAATGTCAGGAATGTTGAAACTGAGGTGAAATGACAGGACATGATTTCATCATTTACTATCAAAAGGAAATGTTTAGACATTGCAGAAAATAAAAACATACATTTTTACATTTTACATTTGCTGACAAAGTTTTTTTTCAAGATGGATCAAAATTTTTGGGGACAGAATAAGTCAGTTCTGCTGGGGAGAGAAATCACATCACATTGTGGAAAATCATGGCATGATCTTGATCTTCACCACACCCTCAAGACACAGATTTATTTTACCATTATTGGTTTAAACTTGAGAGATCACCAGGCAACTGGGATTCTTCATAGTCTTGTTTTTAAAATTTTCTGTATCTTTGCAGTACCTCCATTTGGGGGCCCATGCCTTTGACCTGCAGCTGTGAGGGTTTTCCTTTCCAGCTGAAGATGTGTGTAATCAATGCATCCAAGAATGTGATGTAAGAGGACTATCAAATGGACTGCCACTGAAGTACAGTGGTGAAATCTGCAGCACTGGAACTGCCAATGCTAAACTAAGGGGCAGATAAAACCCTGGACTTGATTATCTGCTCCCTTTGATTTTTTTACTTTGTCACTCCACTGACTTTAGAAGGATTCAACTTCTCCCTGAAGTGCACTGGTGTAAGGAAGAAAAGGAACAGCTGTTAAAAGTTTAATGCTTTAAAACACTGTCTGCTTCAGGCTATTTTAAATGCTCTGGCACTTCAGGTTTCGTAAGGTCTGTCACTTGATTAAAAAGATGTTATTTTGCCACTGATAAAACCACAGTAAGTGTTATTGAAAGATTTATTAGTCTGCAGTAATATTTTACAAATTGCCAAGTGTGCTGTTATCCCCTCTAATACACTCCAAAGTGAACAGAGCAGCTGCCAAGCCTTCCCTTGACCAGCACTGACTCCCTCTCATGTAGCTGCAGCAGTTGCTTTCCAGCTTCTCCAGGATCCCGGTAAATAGCAAGGAGGGATAAACATTCCTGCTTCGCTTCTCACGCAAAGCCAGAGGGATGAGACTCTGCAGAGCACAAGCACAAACACCAGGCAACCATCCCACAGCCAGAACTGGCTGTAGAGCCCTGGGAAATGGGAATTCAGAGCGACAGGCCAGGCTGTAACACCCTGCACGGCCTCCCAGGCCGTGCAAAGGATGCCAGAAGTAACACCCTCCTTTCAGTCCTGCCCCAGCAGTTTGCTTGTAATACAGGCACAAAGCACACCTGCCTCCCTTTGGCATCCCTGCCTCAGAGCCAAGAGCACAAGATGCTCTGGGAGGAAATAAGCTGAAGGTATTTTGTTGGAAAGCCACACAAATTTGGGTAACGTGCAGGTTTTGAATGGAGTCCTCTATAAAATACACAGTGCAACATAAAAAAGGGACAGAGAGGCTGCATCCTGTTCCCAGTGTTGGCATCATTCACTGTGTGGCTTCTGGCAAGTGGCTCCTGGACAGAGCTGAGACTATACTGGAATTTTTAGTTAACTGATCAAACAAAATGAACCTGAAGGTGTTTTCGTTTCAGGGCAACCAAAATGCAGATTTTCAATTAACTCATCAAACTGAAAACCCAGAGCACTGGGAAGCTTTGCTTTGCAGACTTCTAGGCTTTGTTGAGCCTTGAAAAAAAAATGACCATTTTGAAATGAAAACATATTTTCAAATGAAATATTAGAAGATGTTTATTTTTCCTTTTTTTCTCATTCTTGACTTAAACAATCTTGAGAATTTGATCTGTATTAACAAAAGACAAGCAAGTCTGCTCACCGATCTATCTCTTTCCCATGAGGTCAGTAGGAGTTTTAACATCAACTTCAGAACTTTATAGCGCTTTGAAATCCTCACCTTAACTTTTCTGTGCCATTTGTAAAACAAAGCCTGTAACATGCCTCCACTTTTTGGTGTGGTTACTCTGTCATGCTAGATCAAATAATTTCAGATAACCACTTGGCAATAAAAATATCATTTCAATGGACTACATTCTGTCCTGACTTATTCAACCAAGTTCAAGCAGGTGCAGTTTGGCAAAAAATGAGTCAGTGCAGAATTTGGTCCAGTTCTTTAAAGTTCTTTGAAGTCTCAGATGAAAGAAGTGAGTAATAAATGTGGACCCTGAAATGAAAAGAAGAACGAGGTATCCTCATTCTGCAAGGAAAATGAGCTTAACCTCATCATTAATCAACACCAAAAAAACAGGAAGAAAAGCTAAGCCACAAAGACATAATCAATCTGTTAGATGCTACTTGACAGATGCATTGAAAAACAGCAACAATAAAGACCCAAAGAAATATAATCTTAATCTTTACATTTCAATGGGCACCTTAAGCAGATTTTTTTCCCATTTTATATTCAGTACTCTAATTCCCAGAGAACAGAAACTCTAATTACAGTTGCTTGCTGAAGGCTGGCCAGTAATTATATATCTTTCTCTTCATTAGATGCCTGTGAACCAGGCTGGCTCTGAAACAGAGCAGGTAAACTGGAAACTTGGAGACACGTTTTCAATTAAGAGCTCACTTTAAACTGGCAACTCATCCTAATGCTGCTGAAACCTGCCCTCCCTCCTGCAGAGGAGGGAGCCCAGAACGTCCTGCTCTCTGACTGGTGACAGCCTGGTGTGACAGACACACAAGCCTGTGTTGGTGTGTTCATGTCCTTACAATTAATGACAAATAAAGACTTCACTGCTGTATCCTCTCTGCCAGGGCTGGAGCTGAGCTCAGTGCACACTACAGTTATGTCACACAGAACCCACTACACAAACATCCAACAAACAGGCCAATAACTCTGATAAATCAGAACGTCAGAAAACAAAACAGATTTCTTTTAAATGCCTTCCAAATGACATATTTGCTTTCAAAACCTTTTTTCCAGTTCACAAAAAAAACCCAAACAAACAAACAAACAAACAAAAAAACCCCAACCAACCAACCAACCAACAAACCAAAAGTAGCTGTCGAGTTAGTGAGGTCTTAGTCCATTAACTTCCACAACACAAGGACCCCAAATAATTTCTTTCTGTTTTTAAATCTAGATTAAGCCCAACAGTTTGCTATATTTGGCGGATTTACCAGATTCAAAAGGGCTTCATAGAAGCAAGAGAAGAGAAAAAGATTTCTATTAATGCAGCCAGAAAGACACATTTAGTCAGAAAATACCAACATGGTGGCTCTCTGGCTAAATAGGAACCCTGAGTAGATTCTAAACGGGAAACATAAAAAATGCTGGACTTTGACATTGGTTGTGTTCATCTTGTATACAACAAATTAGCATTAAGGAATTACTTAAAACAAGTCCAATAAGTGTAAACCCTGCAATTTTTTTGGGGAAAAAAAGAGCATCTTTAGAGATAGCTCAAGAAAGATCATTTACTCCTCTACTCAGCTTTATACTTCAATTACCCCCCTCCTAGTTGTCACTGTCTCGTTAACATGAAACTATTAATCTTGTGGGCATGTCTGAAACTCCCAACAGTTTCCCATATGACGGTAACAGCCAAGTAGCTACACTCATCTGAGCCTAGAAAGGTAAAAAATGTCCCCTAGGAAGAGTGTTTTTGAGGCTCCGAGCTCTGTGAATCCAAATTAAAATGAACTCTAACAGGCAGACTGCTCAGCAATCCAGTCAGCTCTAGGCCAAGGCAAAAAATTTCACAAAGGCCAAGTCCTCAATAAGGGGCAGCTCACAAAAGTTAATGGGATAACAGTGATTTCCAGCAGCTGGAGGAGTGGCCTGAAGTATTCGCAATCGTTTTGTGACATGCCGGTTATCTTACGAAAAAATTCAGTTTTAACTTTTATTTGTAGCTGTGTCTCTCGTTTCCTCTTCTCAAGTGACAGCCAGAGGTGAGTTTGTGAAAAGCTAAAAGCTGCTGTAGACAATCCAGCTTTTCTGTCACCCTGCTGGAACACTCTCCACCTTTTCTCCCACCGTCACCACTGCTGACTGTGCCCTTCCACTGTCAGTAATCAACCAGGAGGAGTGGAAATACACAGGATTCCTTACAAGCTTTTTTTTTTAGTAGTAATATTGGTACCAGCTGAAAGCCTTCAAGAAGCACCGGTTTTCTCGAGGTTCCAGTCTGACCCTATGACTTCTGTCCTAAAAAGGCACTTAAAGGCATTTCTGCAAGCTCTCACCTCACCACTGGCCAGGAAAGTCCACACTGAGTCACAACTGAGAGGAGCAGCTTATTTTTGCCTGGCATTTATCTTTCAGGAAGTTTGGGCCACAGAGCTGTTGTACAGAGTAAATCCATTAGCCAAGTGTCTTATCCAGTAGTTTCCAGTCCATGATTGGTGGCCAACATGCTGCCTGTGAGACACCCTGGTAGCAATTATGACTAAAGAAAATGCCAAAAGTAAAGCTAGTGGTGTTTGCAATACACCAAATAGTTATATGTCCAATTACAGGGTATTTAGAAGAGAGAAGAGACAAAAACTTCATTCAGCTCCTGTTCCAATGTGGCAAACCAACTTCAGAGGAATCACCTCCTTCTCCACAACAGCAGCTGCCAATATTCCTGAACCTACACAGCCCATTGAATTGAAAAAGTGAAGGTACAGTGAACTCTGAATATACTTCAAAAGTGGGAAGTGTCAGACAATTCCAAGTATTTGACAAGCAGGATGGAAAATGTGTGATTTTGTGTTTGGTTTGTTGCTTCACTGAACCAATCCATACAGCAATGATAGCAATAATAAACCTCTCTATTCCAGCAGTAGAACAGTTAGGAAGATGAAAGAACTTGTCCCATTGGAGAACATCACTGTTTTGCAGGACCTCTGTGTACTGGAGCAATTTGAACCTACCTTAATGACATCTTCATCTGAGGATCTGCACTCCACAGATTCCAGGACATCAGTCACAGTCCCATCATCTTCCACAGAAATCACTTTGACAGGGACAGCCACTGTTTTCCCGGTGAGAATAGCTGTATTCAGGATCTCTGCTTCCTAAGAGAAAAAGAAAAAAGGCCTTTTAATTAATATATTTTGCTACTAATTCATTAACACCACCTAGATTCAGCTGTACTTTAATTCCTGATGGCTCTGCCAAGAACTGTTCCAAGTGCAGCAGGTAGGAAAGACAAACTTCCTCCCTTCAGTCCTGGAACCAAACTCCCAGTTCTGATTGGGGGCTGTTTTTTGTCATGCCCTAATTGCTATTTCATGGTGCTCATCAAGTGCCAAAGCCACCTGACACCCGAGGGATGACCCTGCACCACCCAAACAAGATGCACCTTGCCTTTAGCAGTAGTGAAATCTCCATCTTGAGGAGCTCACCAATGATCACACAAAAATAGTGTCTTAAGTCTTGCTGGTTTACCCAGAAAACTGTTTTCTGAAGGGTTTTCTGCAAACACTGGAGTTCGATGACATTGCTGGACAAATACAGTGCAATCATTAGGGAATAAGTGTGGACTGGGGACAGCCAGAAATCCACTTTGCCCCAGTCTCCTGGGTGATCCTTCACGAGTCCCTGCAGTGAGGAAGGTTGTCTGCAGTTGTCCTCAGCTTCCAGCCCACTGCCATCCTGCACAGGGCCTCTGGCTGCACCTTCCTTGGGCACTCAGGCTGGCCATGCCTTTGGAATCAGCTCCAGCCTCAGAGGCAGGCTTCAGGCTGCCCTCAGGGATGCAACCTTGGCAAAGTCAACAATGCACAGCCTGCAAAACAGTGACACTCTCTGTCCTGACAGATAACATGTGGTTTTCCTTTGCTCTGCCTCCAAGGGAATTAGTTTCTGAGTGCCACTGTTCAGGTCCTGCATAAATGACTGTGTGGAATCAGACCCTTTTCGGGTTTTCTAGGACTTATCCCAGCTCCTGTTGGGTAAAGGTGGGCAAATGCATATCCAGAACTCTTTCTTTACCTTTTAATGAGGCTTGTGCAAAACCATCCTCTCCCAAAAAGAGGAAGGATGCTCAGGAGGGCCTGGGCTGCTTAAGGAAGATGAGCTCTGCCGTGCCCGTGGTATGTCACTGTTGTGACAATTATTGCAAAATACATTTCTTCTGTCTGATTTATCACTTCTAATTTAAAAGTGCTGAGTTCTCATTAGATGAAGAGCATGAGACTAAACAGTGCTCTCTGTTACCTGGGTGTCACCTCAGCCTGGCACCACAGATATCCCTGATCTGCGCCGAGACACTCAGAGCACAAATCGCTGCCCGAATCCTTCCACCCCTAATTGCAAGGTCCTGCTCGTTCCTGGAAAGGTCTCTGAGCCTTTCAGAACTGTGCCTGAGAACCATGAACTACCCCATGGAACAAGAGGCTCTTGATTTCAGCTGGCTCTTGTGCAATAAAGGCTTCCAAAGCCCTCCAAGTGCTAAATTCTCATTATCTAAATAGCTCACGCTATGAGCTCTGAGACTGACCTGATTTTACTTGTGGAAGACAACAAAGTTGGAACCCAGCTACCAGAAGATGATGATTGCTCCTACTGCCTCATGGGCTAAAGAGGAGATTTCTCTCATCTAAAGGATTCACATCAAAAAGACCTTTTCCTACTACTTAGAGAAACAGGCACACTTTACTCGGACACAAAGCAATATTTAAAGAAAGAAAAAAACCCTTCCTGGTCACTTTGTAGCTGCTTTGCTAAAGTTGCCCCATCCTCACCATGATCTTTAGGGCAGGGAGAAAGAGGATTTCACAAAAAAGAGAACTTGAGAAGAAAATCCTCTCCCTCCCTCAGCAGAAAAGCCCTTGAGATATTTTGAAATTATAATTCACACAAAGGTGAGAATATCTGCCTGTATGGTAAGGCCCGTCTGTCTTGAGCACACATTTGTTCTCAGGACAGAATATATTATTAAGGCAACTCAGTTCTCAGATTTGTAATTAAGTTTCCAGGTTCTTTGATATTTTTTTTTTCCCCACACCTGAGCTTTGCAGCAAAGATACTGCAGGCAGGTTATTTAGAAGATTTTTCCACTTTCCTGTAGCTCCTCCACAGAGCTGCAAATGGGGGCAGCCTGACAGAACAAGTGCTATTAAGCATCCACTGTAATTACAGAATCCAAGTGTTAGGTCCTGGTTTTGCAAACACTGGGGCATGAATCTCGTTTCACTGGGACTATCTGAGGCCACACCACCTATCTAGACCTGCTCCCCCAAGCAGGAAGAGCTTCCTCCCTCCAGTTGATCCATTACAGTATGACCCTTGCAATTATTTTATAAAGCAAAGGGCAGTTTAATAACCAAGCCTTTGAAACAGTGTGATTAATGAGTTCTGCTTACCAAAGGCAAATGTAATTTCCCCTGGTAAGGGCTGGTAACTGAGAATGATTCTCAAAAGCTTCATGAATTTCTTTTGAGTATCTTGTTTTGTTTTTTTTTTCCAGTGCTAGCTTTGGATATCCTGAATACAGACTGCATCCTAATGCACCTGTTTGTGACCTGCCACTTTATGGAAACACACATAAAACCGGGATATGTAGTACCTCAGCTGTTTAACTGCCACTTTCCTGCTCTTTTCGGTGCCTTTTACAAGGTAAATCTAATCCACAGGGAATTTCTGCATGTCCAGAGGCTCAGTTGGCTCCAAAGCTCAGTAACACAGCCTTAGGTCCTGCCCCAGAGCTCTCTGTCTGCCTGGCAGGTCTGTACTTAACCCAACTCTGTAAATAATCACAGCAACTTCAGTGACAGCACCTAAAAGCAATGAGATAAGATGAGCACATTCAGACCTGACTCTAAGGTAAGGAAGCAAATACAGATGTTGTTTCTATCCAGAATGGAAGATCCTGGATTCAGAGTTCTGCAGTTTTTTGTCTGTATTCATGTTCTAGATCCATGTTCAGAAGCAAAGTGTTTTCAGAACCGTGCACAGCAGTATCAGCACAGTGAGCACCACGTGACAGTATTGCTGATTCTTAGACAAACATGAATATCTCCAAAACAACCTCTGTCTCTTCTCTCCCAAAGAAATGAGGGAGGTGGGGGGGGGCAAGAAGTAATGCCTGGAGTTCATACAAACAGCTGTGATGGTTCTCTGACTTTCTATCTACTTGTTCAGTCCCAGGAAAACAAATCCACCCAACAGCTAAAGTAAAAGATGAGCAAAGCAAGCTGGCACTGGCCTGAAAGTATGCTGATCAGCACTGGAATAACTGAGCTGCATCTCCTGCTTGCAGAGGTTTCAGTACCTCCACATGTATGGACTTGGAGGATGATTTCTTAAGGCACCTGGTTTGCATCTCATCCCTGAACATAGGGGCATAATAACCATTTACACCAACTTACACAGCAGGGGCAGAGTAAAATGCTCCTTCAGGCATTTGTTTAATGGCCAGAAAGGGCTTAACGTTCCCCTGGTGAAAGCATAGGAAAATTATTTCATTTTGAGGAAAGGAACATGATACTTATTTAGCTACACAGAGATTTATAGCTGAGAGTCTCAGCGTGCAAGGGCTATAAATCTAAATAGTTACTAATTTAAAACTGTTGCTTTTTGCTGCTTAAGTGATAAAGGAATCTCCTGAAGAAATATTATGTTCTTTATCCATAACTAACATAGATTATAGGAGATAAGATGTCAGGGCACTGGAAGATGGGAATAGTTATGCCTTTGCAAAGCTATAGCCAAATAGTCTCACTGCTAAAAGTTGATTCCCTGAGCAGCCATTAAAAAGATGCTGAACTTTCTCTAAGCATTACACAGCATATCTCTATAATTCTCATACAGTGAACCCCTCAAATAATAAAATGAAATAATAATCAGGGAAAAATGTGTTTCTTCATGTATTAGAAATGGAGGACCAGGTAATCTTTATTCTGAAATAGCTACCACGGTAAATAAATAGTAATACTTTAAAGAAGATTCTGGAGTGAGCATTCTTTGCCTACTGAAGAGATTCATATTAAATAACTGAGCATATTAAGCCCTCCAGCAGACACACATTCAGAGGATGTACACAGTAAGCATCTATTTAAGTAGAAATGCAGAAGTGAATACCTATTAGTTTTTTCAATTTTAATTGGTAGCTTCCCTGCAATTTAATTTCCCTTCAGACATCTTTTGCCTTATAACTCCTGGGGTGAAAAAAAGGACTTTAACAATATCTTCACAAATTTTAAGAAATTTCTGTTTCTTCCCCTAGTTCTCTCTGCATACACAGTATTTCCTAATGTTTGTATTTTTTTATATATGTATATATATATATATATACACTTTTAAATGAAATAAACCCAAGACTCACTCATGGTTAGCCTTGAGGCCCCACATCCAACTCCTGACAAAGAAAAGTTCAGTACTAACTGTCAACATTTTTTTCCAAAAGCATTTTAACATGAGTCAACACATCAGTTTAACACCGAATCCCTGTTAGCCCTCACACAGCTACAAGCAGCAGTGACCAAGGCACCAGCTTGTTTTCAAAAAAAGACCTGGAGACATGTTTCCTCAAAATAACTTGGATGGATCTGCAGCTCAGGGGGGTCAGTGTGCCCCCCCTTTTCTGCTGAGGAAACAGCCACCAGTGGTGGTGGTGATGGCTGCGTCTGGCTGAGGTTGGACTCTGGGAGACAGATAACAACACAACAGCTGAGGGCCATAAATCCTGCTCAGCAGCTGAGGGCTGGTATGTAAATATGGCTATGAGTCAATTGTCTCACTCCACAAACAGTGAGCAGCACACCAGGATCAACCCTTGAGTAGGGAACCTCTCAAGGTCACTCCTCGAGGCTGAGAGGATCCTGACCGTGTCAGATGCTCGGCAAGGGAACTGGGAATAAAAGCAGTGAAACTCTGAGATCTTGGTTAAGTGGTACAGAGGATTGGTTGCACAAATACAATCCTTTACACATAAACCTCTGACCAAGTCTGGGACTAAGCCTGGATCCAGCTGCAACGAGGTCCTTTTGAACCTCATGGGTCAAAAGAAGGGTCTCCCTGAGAGCTCTGTCTGACCCTGTCTTTGATGCAGTAAATACTCAAGTGCACCTTGAGTGCCACTGAATCTTGTTAAACCACTGTCACATTTACCACTGGACTTGGCCAACCTACTGTCTTATATATATCAATAAAATATATTGGAGCTTCTCTCTTGCAAGTGAAGTGCATCATTCTACCTGCTACACTCACACTCTTCAGGAGGAGAAGGGCTTCTTCTCCTACAATACACATGAAAAAAAAAAGCATTAAGAAGTCCCCAGTACACTGTAATACATGTCCTGTAGGCACAGCATATCTCCAGCTACTTTTATTTTTTATTATGGAAAATTGTTATTATTATTACTATTATTTTTTATTATGGAAAATATCTTTGCAGGCTAAAGATCTAATTTCAAAAATCAAGCGTGTTCCTTTTTGCTATCAGTAGGTATTTTGGCTTTGGGGTTAGCTATGTACACACTGCAACAGGGAAGAGAATAAAATGATCCCTGAAATCTCCAGAAGTCCAGAGCATGTCACCAAATGAGAACTAATAGCTGCCTGAAAATCCATCCCATTTGGCATTCCTTAACATTTCCTCTTTTTTTTTTTTCTTTTTAATATATTTTCTATTAATCAGCATGTAGAGAATTAATCCAGGGTACCACCTTGAACCTTTTCACTATTTATTTTTAAAAAGACCTAGATTTTCCTTCTCCTCAGCTAGCAGCCA
>JAWWLV010000038.1:13245007-13317744 GCA_035041135.1 Platyrinchus mystaceus
ATCTCAAATATTATTTTCACATGTTTTTAAGGAAGGTGTTGAGCGCATTTGCCTGGAAGCAGCGCTTTTTGAGGAATGCTGGAAGGAGAGGCAGAAGGGAAGGAGAAGCTCCTTCATGCTTTGCTGGTCTGCTTTGATGGATGCTGTTGGGACAAAATTCCAGGCTCTCAACCAGCAGACTGTGCCCAAAGATGTGTTTGGCTCACTGTGTTTCTATTGCAGATGCTGCTCTGAGTGCTAAAGAAGTCAAAGCCCTCACATGTGCTTTCTCACCTTTGTGTGTTCAGAATCCTATTTCACAGAATCACAGAATGGGTTGGGTTGGAAGGGACCTTAAAGGTCATCCAGTTCCATCCCCTCTGCCATGGGCAGGGACACCTTCCACTAGATCAGGTTGCTTCAAGCCCTGTCCAACCTGGCCTTGGACACTTCCAGGGCTGGGGCAGCCACAGCTTCTCTGGGAAACCTGTGCCAGGGCCTCCCCACCCTCACAGGGGAGAATTTCTTCCTAAAATCTAATCTAAATCCACCCTCATTCAGGTTAGTCATTCCAAAGTTAAGATTCCAAGCATGGACTTTCTGAACTGGAAGAGTAGGACTTTCAGAGCTCCTTATTTTTGGGAGAACAGTGGTAAAGAGCATTTTCCACGGTGAACCTCAAAATTTATTAATTCCATTAGAAACACATGCCCAATTCTGAAACCAACTTCCCCAGAGGTAATGCACACTAAGGGTATTTTTATTCATGTGTACAGTCTCCTTCTTCTGCTAAGCTAAGAGAATAATGCTTCACAAATCCACAGGTCTTAAATCCTGTCTCCAGAAGTCAAACAACGGTGCTCATTTTCTTGATTTTCATTAAAATGACACTAAGGCCCAAGGGATGTGTTTTAGTGACAAAACACGTAATGTGTGCGTTGGGAATTTTTACAGCTGGTGGAGTAGGTGCTGAGCTTGACAAAGAGTTTTTTTCCCCTCTATGTTGCAAATCTGAATTAAATGAGTGTCAACCAAAGCATGTCAGAAACCAGGATTTAGATCAGTCTGAGCACAACCACTGTCTGTCACTCAGTCTCCTCTCTCTTTTAGGTGTGACATATGTTACTTCTCTGTTGTCATAGAGTGTTTCATGCTAGACTAGACATGATGTTTTTAAAAAAGAAAGGAGAGAAAGTTTGGAATCATACACATCATTTCAGATTTATTCCTAGCATGGAGAAGATGACCAGCCTCTGACGAAATGGCCCTAAAAAAGTCATTATTCAGAAAATGGATATAGCTGACTTATTCTGTGTTTGAAGGACAGTTTGTTGTTGGTTTTGGTTTTGTTTTAATTAAAGCTAAACAAAACCAAAGAATTGTAACCAGAAAACCACGTAACCATTCACCTAATATTGCCCTTCCTTTTGATGTTCCAAATTCCTTTGTCTCCTTTCTTTTCCTCACACAAATCAGCCTTCTGGGTTTCAGAGACACATCTCAGTCTCTCAGTTTAGGACTTTAACATTCAAAAAGATCAGTAGGAGGAACTTACTCCAGTCCCAGATAAATCAGTCTGGTAGCCATGTGACCTCAGTATTTCAGAGGAGTTCTCCTTGTATACTGGAGGATGTTAGATCTGCATCCTCCAAACTTTGGGTATCCTAAAAAGTTTGTACTCTGCACAAATTCACGTTCCATTATAAAGCAGATCTTTTACAACATGTATTATGAGGCAAACATAGATGCAACGAATCTGAAAAGCCAACCTGTCAATCTAGACCCAGGGTGTTCATTTTTCTGAATAGCTTTCAAGGACATTTACTATGAATCTCTGAGAAGAGAGCTACTTACAGGTCTGGGATTTATAGAAAGTGCTGCCTATTTGTGCTCTGTCTTCTGTCAATAGCATTAAGATTTGCAGTTTGCACTGAATTATCCAATGACCTAAATCCTAGCAAGCTATCAAAATCTGTTTCCTAGATAAAGTCATGCTAGAGTTTGATACATTTATCAGTGCCAGGCACACAGCAGTGCTTACAAGCACGGCTATTTCTCAAGTCTTCTTCAACAGCAGACAAAAGGGAGGTACAAATGAATTACAACCTATTCACTCCAATGGTTTAAAATAATTATCAACCATTAGAAACACAATAATACAATTCCTGCCTCCTGATTTCACACAAACTCCTGGGTATAATGAGGCACTGTTTAATTACGTAAAGTAAAGCGTCCAGATCTTATGCTGACAGCTCCAGAATGATTTATTGTTCATTCATTATGCTAAATATTTGGGATAGATCATGCCTCATTATACAAAATATAATCCATTGCCAGTCAGCTGAACAAGACTTGATATGGGCCAGGCAGGGGGTTTGCTAAGTGTCAATATAGCTTTATGGTGACATGTTCTTTCAGCATCAGGGCTCAAATATGTGACATGGGAAATTTCTCTGTCCTCACTTCTCTTTGACATCAGAAGAATCTTGCTGAAGCACCAGGAAGGCAAGTGGGAGTTGGAAGCAGCACATGAATTTTTAAATTTATACAGCTCCTTTCTAACCCAAAGTGTTCAGTAGATTGTAGTCCTGACCTCAGAGGACGTTTTCACTCCTACCAGTGTTTCTGGGTAGGCTGCCTTGCCAGAATAAGGACCAGAGTATTGTGAGTACAACAAATGGATTCACTGGGCATAGAATTTTTCCATACTCCCCAGTTATGATGTGTTCTGGAATAAACTTTGCTTTCAGTTATTTCCTAAACTCTTGGAGTCAGTGTCACTATAACAACCAAAAAGCTGCTGCCACACTATAGATCCCCTGGGCTAAAAACTACAGCACTAACAGACTTAATATCACATATAGGTCAGCTCAAGAAGGAGACACCTACAATTCACATTCGCCAGGACACTGCACAGCTGGGTGGAGGACTTGGCTCATCTTGTAATAGTGGCAAGAAAGAATCAGGTCTCCTTCCCTGGACCTCCAGAGGGGAAGCTCTTTAAATTCAACAGGAGCTTGAAACCTGTCTCAGACAGTCGACTTCATACCAGCACCCAAGCTTGCCTAATGCCTTGTGCAGTGTCTCTGCATATCCAACTTCTCTCCCACAGCCTGCCCTCAAAATTAAACAGCAAAGACACCTCGGTGTCAAGGGTGACAGATCATGGCTTTGGATGTGAGCATGGTACTGTTTGAAGCTATGCAAGAGAAGAAACAGAAGTGGCTCCAGCATGCATGAAAAAAGGGAAGCCAAAATGAGGAAGACAGGTCCCTGTGGTGATATCAAGAGGCTCCTCATATATTTTTCTCCTTCTGGCCAAATGCAATCTGTATTATAAAGGGCTCCCACCATCTGAGGCCCTGGGAGTGTCCATCTGGTCTCAATGCAGGCCCTGCTGAGCAGACACAGCACTATTACAGCCTTCCACAGACAGAGCCTGTTAAAGCCAAGCCAACAAAATCCCCCTCAGATGTCCTGAGACATTGGACTGAAGGCTGCTGGGTACTCTGGGATTTTTGGGGGGAACCTAAGGCTTTCAGAGAAGTCAAAGAGCAAAGCTTCGAGGCATAGAAATATCCATCTCTCATCCACCTCGGGGAAGGACTGTCAACCAGGCAGAGGAAATGGAGGAGAAGGAAGAGATTTCACTGAAAAAAATCCTACACTAAGAATTTAAGTTTTTTGAGTGCCTGTGAGAGAGTCTGAACAGCTTTTGGAGCTTTCTCAGCTCTAAAGTCTGCCTTAAGCTAGGTTTATGTTACATAAACACTTGCTTTCAAATTTATTATTATTATGAAAGATACAACATGAGCATAATAAATGATTGTGGTATTAAAGCACATTTTACAGCATCATCTTGAGTGCTGTTCCCTTTAATGCTCTGCTTACATGACATGGAGGGATTTGCTCTGAAACTACATTAGGATGGAGAGAATTCAAATGTACAGTCCATAACATTTTTTCCCCCTCTTATCTCTAAACAATCCTCAATAACCAAAACAGAGAATACAACTTCTGTTGTATTATAAACCACGAGTAGCAGAACTCTGAGTCTCCTGGGAGGCAGAAAACATTATGATTTCCCTTGTCATCACTGGTCATATTTTCCCTTGAACCAGGAGAAAACCTTTATTAAGGAGATCACAGTCAGAGGGAAGAAACCTTCCAGCTCACGTGGCAGGACTTCCAACTGTGTTGAAAGTGATACCTCATGGCTCTGGCTCCCAGGTAATGCAGGAATTATGGTTGGTATTCAAGCTGCAGATGAAATGAGATGTCTAAAACCACTGGGACCTGCATGTTTACTGGTAAAAAAACAACAAAACCTAAAGAGGAAGAAACTGAGGGTGAGATATTCAAACACTTTGTTGGTGCCTCAGTGATTATGGTGATTGTTTTCTAATCAGAAATAAGTAATGAACAGAACAGTTCTGAAGCTGACATAAAACTAATGTGGGATACTACTCTAACCACTTAACAGATAATTTTAAAACTTCAGCTTGAAGGGCTGCATCAAAATAATTCAGCTTCTTGAAAGTACGTAGCAGAATTTCGGTGTCCAAAGGTAATAAATTTATTTTGGGTCTTACTGCCTTCTGTTTTTCCTAATAGGAAAACGGAATGCAATTTTCTATGAATGCTATTATGAAATTATGCAACATACCCATAATGTACACTAATAAAGCACAACATCAGATAGCAGAAAGACTGAGTCTACACACCCTTTGTAATAAATGAGTTTTGGCTCCTCGTTAGTAAATGTTGCTACAGACTCCCTGTTTCCTCCTGCTCCTCCCCATAGTTAATCTACCTCTGATTGCTGTAATGGTCCCTACAGACAGGCAAATTGTTTTGGTTAACTTACAGCATGTACATTATTTTTTCATTTGTGACTGCTTTAATTAGCAATGTCATCTCTTTCTGAAAGCTTTTTACTTTTAAATAATTAGGGTTCACCCAAGAGGTTAGCACAAAAAAACCAAAACAAAACCAAAAAAAAGTATTTGAAATGCTAATCCAGCATCTCAGACAAAACTGCTCCATCAAATCTAAAATCCTGTTGTTTCTTAAATATATTGTAAAATACAATAGTGTCCACAGCATACTGATAACCTCTGTGCAATACAAAGAAAGAGGCCAACATATTACATGTGATGGTTATTAAATGGAAATGCTGACAGACCCTTAAATATGCTGAGACCGGGCACAGTGATTTAATGAGAGCAGTAATGGGCAGGTGGGCTGAGCATTCCTCCTGAGAGGAAAAATGTGCCTTTTGAAACTGTTTTTAACATAATCTGTACACAGGACCAGGAAAAAAAAAAAAAGTGCCTTTTCATGTTCACTTTTTCAGCCAGGCCTCTTACAGCCTTGTTGCCAACATATATTTATATATATTTAATGCCATAGCAATGGGATTTCTTTTGGAACATATTTCTTTATCTAACTACATTCAAATTCAGAAAAGACAAAGAAATCTGTTGCTTTGGTGCAAGCTGTGTCTTATCTCTGGAGTCAGTGCTTTTGCTCTTTTTCTTCATATATTTGATGCATTTGGGCCTGAATCAGTAAAACACATGCTCAGTCTAAAGAGCTGGGAGCGCCAAAAATTTGCTGAAATTAAGCAGCTGTGCTAGAGCCTCATTCTATGCCACAGATCTAGTGGCTACTCTGCTTTTTGCCAAAATTTAATTAAGAAATTACCCTTTTTGGCTGACTCATTTGGATGGCAGCAAGTCTGTGGGTTACTCTTCTACCACTGGTGCAGGTGCCGCTTCGAAAGGTCGAGCTGGGAACCAGATGGAGACACAACCTTACGTGTCAGCAAAATTTCCCCGTTCCTGAACCCAGAAAAAGTTTTATTTCCACCCAGTGACACCAGCCAGAGAGATTTCATCTCCTCCATTACACTATTCTTGCAGACAGAGCGCAGGATTTGATACCTGTCTTGCACTTGGTGGTGGAAGCAGAACTATTCCTAAACGCCAAAACCAAACACATACTGCAAAAGTTCACCCTGAATACTGCAGAATCTAGTTGCAAACTCTGCTTTTGGGTGCCTAAAAGAATGGAAAAACCCTCAAATCATCTACTTTCCGTGGGACAGGAGTGATTCTTGTATTGAGGGTGCTCAGCACTGCAGATGCAGGGGCTGGAGAAGGTGACTGTTTGAGACACCTGCCTTACACTCCTCACTCCTGCAGTCCCTGGGGAAACTGAAGTAAAATTGCTGAGCTTTTCACTGGAAATGTCCAGTCTCTTCTAAAGGCACGTTTTTCTATAAGAACCAGTAGATTCTGCTGTCATAATATAGTAATATTCGAGTTTATCTCCCTCTGCACACCTGGCATTCCTTCATCCTATCCCAATTATTTTTACAGGGTTACACAGAGAGGTTACTGCTATAAAAAGGTGCTCCCAGCAGAGAGCAAAGCAAAACTATAATCACACCACAGTCTCTCTTCATCACTGGGGTTGTTATTGTTTCAATTCTGCAGATGCTGAACGCTTGTCCATGGGGGATATATATAAGAACTGAAAAAACAACAGCAAAACACTTGACTTCCACACACATGCTGGAGAGTCAGGTTGTTACTTTTGCAATCAGAACAACAACAAAAAAAATCAAGCATCGAGGAGCCACTTCTGGAAAAGATGAAGATTTTAGAGATCTGCTGTTTCACTCTGTTTTGGGAGCGTGTTCAGGGTGGACTGATTGAAGGTGGAGGGAGGTTCATTAGCTCATTGTAACAAACACTGATGGCAAATATGTCCAACAGCTGGCTCAGGATGTGGGGAACCACTGACAACAGCAGCAGCAATCTCAGTAATTGCTACGAAGAGCAATTCAACAGATATGAAATTTGTATTTACATCACAGCATTTCCCATAGCAGGGAACCAGTCTTGTAAAGCTAGATCCAAATAAAGGGGAGGAAAAGTGGTTCTGCTTCCCAACAAACACCTGACTGAAACATCCCAGTTGTCTCACTCACATCAGCATGGACTGGATATTTAAGAACATACAGAGTAGAAAAAGTCATCTAAGACTCTGGTCCACTGCCTGTACTTATGAAGTGGTTTCCCTTACAGGCTCCTAAGGCACCAAAATACAACCCAAAATGTACTGCAAACGATTCTGCAACTGTGCTTCAACGATGGAACAGATATTGCTGATATTTCTTAGGCCTGAAAACTCACATCCAATTGCACAGCTGCAGCCTTTGAAGATAACAGCTGATGGGAAGAAAGTCCACCTAAAAAAAAGGTTTCCTGGCTGCAAGGATGTAAACCTTGGCGAGTTTATGGACAGCAGCTGGCTGGGAAATGCTTTTTACGTTCTTCCTTTTCACAAAGTGCACTGACATCAACAGGATCCCATTTATCAAGCACACCCACACCCAAACTGCATGACTTCATAAAGGACACGTTAGAATCCTCTTCTGTCATCAGATCATTTCATTGTATTTGAAGTTAAGTACGTTAATGTATCTTGAATTAATTTTCTTGGTGTTAAAGTGCAAACTGGGCTAATAAAAGTGACACATTGACTTTTTTCCAGAGAATGATGTTCGGCTTACGCAGAATGGCAGCATAAATGAAAATTAGCCTCAAGACAATGTTAATTACATTTTATCCATTAGTAGGAGGGTAATTGAACCACTCATTTTCACTGCAAAGAAAACCCTTCTGGCTTCATAAAGGAAAACTACGTATTTAATGTGCAAATTAAACTCTAACAGTGTTAAAATTTGCAATAGAAAGAAAAGCAAAATGCAGGTAATATATATCTACAGTATATTGCAATGACCATCTTGGATATAATACGCCTTACTGCCTTCTTGCTGAGCTGGGGCTTCAAAATACAGAACTCAAGACCTAGAACTCAAGTGCCTGAAGAAGCAGTCAAGAATTACTGACATGAACATAAAATATCCTGAAAGACGGGTTCAAAGTGAAACAAAGGCTTGATTTAACCAAGTAAACACTATACATATTGCTGGTAGTGCTATTAGAACTCGTACTACTAACACTCATCAGTATCAATTACAGAAAACAGTCTTTTGCAATTTTAAAATCTTCCCACTCATTTCTGTTATACCTGTATGTGGTTGAAAAACTGGCATTTGCTTATTCTTAGATGACAAATACCCCCAGATGACTAAAGGCATGAGGGTGAAGTCTGGCCAACCACTTGAAATCAGCAGGGAACACATTCTTTTTCAGGAGCTGTATCAACAAGTGTTCTGACATCTATTAGTAGTTACATTAATAATTTGAGTTTGGATAAACACAGGGTACATCAATAAAAGCAGGTTTTGTTTGCTGGGCTGCTGGAAAGACCTTGCTGTATCCCTGTATGCTGTGACATCCTGTTGCCTCTGGAACTTCCATGGCTATAGAACAAGGTTTTGAGTTCTGAATATTGGGCTGTTCTATAAAATTCTTATTCCTCTTATCAACAGGATGTAACTTCTTTTCAACACTCATATTATCAATCCTGGACTTCACTGCATTGAGATACTAGGGAAACGTTTCTGTCCTGGATTTTCTTAAGGAAGGACTTTGAAGCTGCTCAGAGTTTGGAAAGATGTAATGAGATTTGAGTGACACGTTTCAAGGAGAAGTGGAAGATGAAGATATTTGATGCTCATGTTAACAGGTAATAGTTACTGAAGTTTATCAGGTCTATAATCACATGTTCACTGCCTATCAGTGTATCACAGAACATTACAAGACACTGAATTTTAGTGTCGGGTAAATATAGTGGACAAATTAATTTACTTTTATCCACACCAGCAGCAATTAGACACCCTTACTACAGTCTGGACCAGAATCAGTGAGATGCTGAGTGAAAACATATAATAAACCAGAACATTTAGTCAAAAATCTCAAAATCATCTTGACAAATTGTCATCTCTCTCTCCTGTACTAAAGCCAATAAATTAGATAAATGCACCCAGACTTGGGCTCATGAAATCTGCTTGTGCACAAATACAAAAAGAAATCCCAAAAGTACCATACTGTCGTTTTCATCAGCCAAATAAAGTGTAGGTGGAACAAGATTTAGCTACAGATAATAATATGGATTATCTGCCCATTGGGCTCAGTAGAATCCAGATCAGACCCTTGAACTTACTGACCCCAGGAGCAGCATCTGGGCAGAGTTACAGTGAACTCAGAATTCCTGCTTCTACAAAAGCCAGAAATACATTCTCCTATTCAAAAATAATAATTTTAAAATCAACCTTTATCATAATATTACCATGAGCATTGAAAAGGATTATCTTATTACAAAAATGAAATGACTTAAATTTACCCTCATTATTGTTTCCCAGGGAAAAAAGAGGCTTTTTTTTTATTTCATTGTGGATGAAGCTTCTATTTGCATTTAAATGAAGACATCTGAAGAAGAGGAGCTAGAAAGTTTGGGTTTTTTTTTTTTCTTTTGAGGATGAGATTTCATTTCAGTATTCTCCTATAATGCAAACCTAACTCCACTTTCTGCTTCATTAAACAGTCTGTCACAAGCTGCCTTCCAAAAAAATTGTCATAGAGAGTGAGATACTCTGATTATTCCCTGTTGAGGCTTTGAAATGATAGTAACAGTACAGTGCTGGTATTCCCTAAACACCTGACATCAGCAAATAAACGAGGTATTTCCATATTTGCTGTATAGCATGGGTTTTTTTTTAATTGACTTATCATAATCGACATATTCAAACAATCTTCTTTCTTAATACTTCAATAGAAATAGGTTTGTATCAATGAAACCTATATAGCTTACAACCTATTCCAACATGAACACTCTGGAGAGCATAAAGGCACAGAAATATTCATTCCAATGTTAAAGACATTGTGGAAAATATTCAGAATACCCAATGCTGCACCACTGACATCAGTAGGAAATTGGCCATTTACTCAAATGGGAAGGAAGATGCCATGGAATGGGACTTCCCTCCTGCACAAAATTCCATGGTGAGTGACATTTGGATTCTAAGCTGGTTCCTTATACAGGAGAAAAGCAGAGCACTTCCAGATATGTCACCTTTCACAGGCTACAGGCAAAATGTAGGTTGTGGACTAACAGGGACTGAAAAAGCCAAGGACTTGGCAGTATCACCTGGAATTTTCATCACTGCCTACAGTGGGAGCAGAGAGAAGTCTTAGCAGAGTTAAGTTTGAGCAAGGAAAGAGAAGAAGAGCAGCAATAAAAGTTGAGGTTAAAAGAAAAGTTTACCAATGAGCAGCAGAGAAGAAAGCAAAGCAAAGGTTGTTTTTATGAGTCAGCCTGGATGGGAAAAGATATAAGTTTGACAGAAGTATTAAAATATTAGCTGGAACTGGGATGGGAAAAATCTCCCCTATTCCTCTCCTCACACTAAAATGAGAGGCAGGACTGATGACAACATGTTTTCTGTATTGAAGGTTCTCTAACTTTACGAGTTTAAACGATGCACCTTAGAGATTGGTGATTAAAAATAATCATCTTTGAAAAATAAGAGTAGAGTATCTCACTCAGTAAGATAAAAATTAAAGCAAGACAACTCCTTCTCAGTCTAATCTATCCGAGGGAAGGCCTCTGCTTACCCTGTTCTGCCCTCAACAGAGGACAGGGACGGGCCAGCTCACTTACCTGACCACCTTACAAAGCAAGAAAGATGGTTTGACATCAGCCCAGGACTGGCAGCTGGAGGGCAGCAGCTGCTGGTGGAAATGTTCATCAAACTCAACAAGTCTAACAAGTTCTCAAGCCTTGGGGTGGCATCAAATCACACCAGTGGGTGTCAGTGGCTTTAAAAAATCTCTCTCTTTTCCTCGACCAACTGGCTCCAGCTGATTGGTTTCACTCACACCAGGCTACTTCTCATTAGCTGAATAGTGTCTAATATAAAGATTCCCTGGTCAACAAAGATAAAAGGTTGATGCCCAAATTAGTATTTGATCCTCTGCTTATTGTTAGAGATTTTAGGCAGATTATGCTCCATGTCTGTGTTCTGAAAAACACAATGTTCCTTTCAGTTGTAACTACACATGGCACAGTTTGGAAAGCTATTATATCAGCTATCTGCCAAAGACACAGTGAATAAAATACAAAGTTTAATTTTATTATAGTAGACAGCTCGTTTAAATGATTTTTAAGAGCAATAATTTTAAAATAAGCAGTAACTGGTCTCCAGAAAATTCCTTTTAATGCAGCAACGCAGGAAGGCTTTGATTAGTTAAACCAAGAGGAAACAAAAACCTGCAGGAAGCTGCAGAAAAGAAAGGAGAATCTAAGGATGAAATTGTTCTGTGGAAGGTATTCATGCACAGCCTATCAAAGACAATGGAAATTCAGTGTGCATATTCAAGGACAGAATTTGGTCTAAAGGGATAAATTTTCAAAGGATGCTGTTTTTCTTCCTTGCACCCAGCATTTGCATAGGCTCATTAGTATTTGTGAAATGGGTACCTGTGCCCTTAAACAGGCATTGCAGAGTGTAATTACCTATTCTGCCTGCATAAACCTAGGACCTTGTTGGTGCAGTCTTTCACTGTGGTCCATTTAGGAACACTGAGACAGAATAGTGTATTTATTGATACACTCCAGGAATGGATTTCACATGCTCTGACTCCTCCAATCTGTTCCCCAGCTACGCTCTAGGGAAACATTCCACACGTTCATTTCTGCTTTATAAAATAAAGATGCAGAGAGGTCTATATTTAAACAATAAGGATGTTTTCAGGTCACAGTTCGTGCCCTCTGGACTCTTCAATGTGTGCACTCACTTCTGTCTATGCCAAACAGCCCTGACTGGCTGGGCTGAGCTCTGCATTGCTTTGCTAATCAAATTCTTTGCAGCCAAACTGTATTTGTAACCCTTTAATGACATCCCACAGGTATTGTTACAGAAAATTCATCTACAAAACGCCCATCCCAGATGATCTGTTGCCAGTGCTGACTGCAAGTACCCGAGAACATAAGGTTGATTATAAAGGAACATATGCAGTAGGATTTGTTCTGTAACTGAAAACACACATGATGATCCAGATTTTTAAGAAAATGAGAAGAAACACTCTACAAATCAACAACATTTCCACATGTTAAGATATTTAGCAGGCAAGAGCAGTTAAACTCAATCCTGTATGAGGCTGTATTAAACACCCCACTTGTAAATAGTGCATTTAACTGACAATGCACCAGCAACAGTTTTGCCTCTGCTGAGCAATTACAGTGAGAGTTACCACAATATATCTCATGTATAGGGGTAGAAGAGTGTCTTTTTATTGCTTTTTCTTTAGCACTCTCTAAATATACCTGGATGAAACTAAGAGGTGACAAACGCCTGCCTTTCCCTGGCTCTCCCCTTCCCCTCCTCACATTCCCTTTCTCCTTTAGCTGTGACTCAGAAGCAAACCTTTCTCAAGTCAAGGTTTTGTGCATTGCAGACATATTCAGAAAAAAATATGAAATACTATTGTTTCTCCTGGTTCTGTCCTAGAAATAGTAATAGTAATAAAATTGCAACAAATATATAGAGACTTTCAAAGCTCAATTCCTGTTTTCCTGTGGAATGCCACTAGCAAGAAACAATGTAAATGACACTCCCACAAGAGGAAAAACAACCAACTTCAATATTTTCAAATAATTTTACCTGATGATCTTTTCAGACACTCCTACACTAATATCCAGAGCAGAAGGGCATTGTTTTCTTCACATATACATTTTTGAAATGGGAATGATTATGTCTTGTATAAGCAAGACCAAAAGCAAGCTGATGGTCTGCCTATAGATAAATTCAAGTGGAAGAACAAGTCAATAGGCCTGTGACTCAGAGCTCTTGCCCTGACACCTTTATTAATAAACTCATTTTCATTTCTTTCCACTGAATTCTGAAAATCAATCCTTTTGTCTAATGCCTTGGGAACAGCTTACAGGAGGGCAGCTGCAAGTGATTTTTGCAGCCATAAAGAATTACAGTCACATAGTAGTACAGGTTCTGTGTTTCTCCTCTTACATAAATAATTACTTTGGCTCAATGGTGGGGATTTTTCCACAATATGAACCACTTATGCAAGCAAGGTGTGAACCGTTCACTTTGGCTTTCCCTCCTGAGTTTAGACCAACAGGCAGAAAATGGGTGTGGAAAGAGAATCAGACAGACATAAAAAGAGGCAACAAAACCAAAGCTGCTCTTTGGCCACACAGAGATCTGTCTTTCTTTAAATAAAACCAGTCAGAGCCCATTAACAGAGTTTTCTTTCACAGCCTTCAAAGGCACAGTGACAGGTAAAGTGCTCACTTCAGATGCAGCTGGACTAACACTTGCTTTCCACAGCAGTGTTTCTCAGGTTGGCATTTGAAGTTATTTGTCAGATGCCTGAAGGCAAATGTGAAACAACAGCCCAAACCAAAGCTGCTGGTCTAAAACCTTCCCTGGGGTTGGGTGGCATCAGCCTGTATTGAACCAACGTCCAGGTGAACCCCAAAAATCACAGAAAGCACTTACTGCAAGTATTCTTCAATGTTTCTTAACACTAAGACTTTTAAAAACAGAAAATAAGTTAAATGCTTTCTTCAAGCTGTTTTTCCACGAAGCAACTCTTGATTAAATCCATTTAAGATATTACAAAAAAAAAAAGGAGAGAAGATAAGAGCCTGGTGGCAGATATGTCTAAATGTCAGTTTGCTAAAAGAACACACCTCAGCCACTGTTGCATTCCCACCCTTCCTTTTCCTTGCCACCACCCTGTGTCCTTGCTGTGCATTAATTACCATTACTAAAGGAATTATGCAAACACACATCCTCCAGGGCAGGTAGTGACTTTTGAAAGGGCATGACTGGGTACCCTTTCCTCTCTCAGGGATGCTGGCAAACAGAGAAGTGAAATAAAAGTGACCAAGAAGATGTTCACAGGTGTACAGTGAACATGGAAGTGAGATGAAATTCCCTCCCCGGGAAGGCTGGATGAGCTTCCCAGCAGAGGGCAGTGGGAAGACAGGTATGAAGTTAAGACAATTAGTACGTTCAGTTTATCAGAGCATCCAAATTCTCCTGTTTTCAGCCACTGTGAAATTCCTACTGGAGGAATTAAGTGTTTGACAAATGTTATTTGATTAAAATCTGCACTGCTTCAGAAGAGAGGGACAAACCCCCCAGGTGTCCTTCCACAAGTGAGGAAGGGGATGCCCAGAAAGGTCAGCTGGGTTTAGAAATGACTGTGTTGTGCCAGAATTACCCAGACACACACGCTCAGAAAGCCACTCAGAGGAGGAATTAAAACTCCCTTCTTCTGACTCTGTACCTAACGTTACCAAGATGTGTTTCTATATCAGTGCTTTTCTTTTCTCTTTTTGCTAACTGGTCTTGCCTCAAACCTGTGACAACCAAAAGTTTCAGGTGGTTTCTCAGAGATACCAGACTGCTTTTTTTACACCATTAAGTTCCTGTCACTTGTATTTTGAATTCTATAAGTTATAGCATTGTTGTGACCACATATAAATATTTTATTTACTTGAAGAATAAATTTGTTCTAACTTTCTCTAAGACTGTCCAATAGACATAAACAAATAGCCCTTGTATCTACAGACATCTTATCACATTGTGCTACTAGTTTACTAATAGTTTGGCTGGTTGTTGTCTTTTTTTTCTCATGATTCATGTTTACTAACTGCTCTCAGGCATCAGCAGCAAGAATTCTTGCAATTAAGAACTGCTCAATGAAGTCCTTACTGGCTGGAGAACCAAAACACTGCAACAAACTCATTGAAATCTAAAATGCCTCCACATTGGACACTCCAGAAGGGGAAAAAAAAGAAAGAAATTCTGTAAATCTCAAAAGAATATAAATAGAAAACAAGCACATGATCAGAGCACCACCACCTGCTCTGCACCTGAGATGGCAAAGTGGGTTGATTTTGTTTCTGGTGGTTCTGGATCGCACTCAGCTCTTCACAGGACAAGGGCACATCTTGGCCAGGCAGATGTTGCAGAGGTGAAAACTGCCCAGCTCTCTGTGTGGTCACACAGGTCCCCTCAAGGCAGCAAACACATGAAGGGATGGTTTGCTGCCAGTGCAAAGGCAGACAAAGCCTTGCTATCGGGTTGCACAATGCCCAGAGGGAATTTACTACAGTGATGAAATCAGGTCAGCTCTCAAGGTCTCTAGAAGAGCACTGGCTTCTGTTTTATTCAGACTCTGCTTGTAACAGGGCACAGAAAGGTGAGAGAGCTCCAGAGAGAAACCTCAGTGCCCCTGATAAATGGCAAATGCAAGAAAAACAATTTCAGTTCTTCCCTTAGTCTAGAATTTTCCAAGTTTCTCCACATATTGTGCTCTTCACTGATGTCCCTGGGCAATTTTATCAAGAGAAACAGAAAACCATATCCTCTAACCTCAATCTTTGAAGTCTTCTGGACTATAAGAAACCATTAGAGACATGTACAAGGCAGTGAAATCTGCCTTCTCAATCTCCTAAGAGATCCCTGATGATGCTTCCTCCAAGACTGTTAATCTGGATTATTGGGACGTATGGAAGTGAAAGGAAAATATTTTACACAGGAATTTCTCAATCTTTTCCAGTTATTAGCCCAGTTCTTTATGACTTAAAGTCCCAAACATTGATGAAACTTCAGTTTTTATAAGACTCACCCTTTTTCTCAGCTGCTGCGATGCCTGAAATGGGAATTTTGATCTGTGCTGCAGAACCACTGCTTCCTCTGCCTCCGGTAATTGGGCTGAGTTTCTCCTGGAAGAAGAATCACTTCTTCCACCTGGAAGCCCTTTCTCCTTTCATATCTTGCTGCACTTTTAATAGAAATGTCACAAAACCAGGCTAACTTGGCAGATCTTTTTCCTAAAGTGAAAAAGGTGAAATCCCTGCCTGATGCCTGCTCACGTTCCGTTCTCCTCCCACAGCACAGACAGCAGCAGCCAACACGGGGCAGCCCTGTGGGGACCACGATGAGTCCCATCAGAGCTTTTTAAAAGCAAACCCCAAAAAATTATCAGGCTGGATATTGCCACTTCTCCATGCCAGACAGTGAGAAAAAGCTGAACTGTTTTCAAGGACTGAAGGTTTTTTGTTTTCCCTCCCACACATATATAAGTTTATTGCTTCAAGTCCCAGCACCACGTTCCCTTCCCCAGGTCCCATAATTACAGTGCCCTAAATTGCTTCTTCAAGCCCCCATGCAAAACTGAGCAGGCAGACAATCTCCATTACTCCAGCCTGCTCATATATAATTCTTAGCATTATACTGTAACCCAGCACATCCAACTGCAACCAGAGCCACGCTGTTATGGACACTGCACATGAATAATATATTTAAAGCAGCCTCTGCCTCAGAAAGCGTGTTATTTAAATAAGGCAGTGGAGACACGTGGAAAGGAAAACAGAAGCAAGGACAGGAACAATCTTCAGACTCACAGAATAGTCCATCTATGTTCTGGATAAATACCAACAATACACTTTCTCCTTCTTTATGTGCAGCTTCCCAGTTTAATATGGAAAAGGTACATTAGAAATGAAGATAACTGGAACTGTGCTTTTACTTCCTCCTTAAGACCTTCCACTCATGCTATAGAAGCCAAGGGGGCGGTGGGGCAGAGAGAAAGCTGAGAATTCCTCTAGAAAGCTAAGTTTAAAAAATTTAAGTTTTCCACAATAAGAAATTAATAAAACATCTAACAGACCACAGAACACACGCATGAACTATAAAATTTGACACTGGCTTTTACTGCATCTGCTCAAACAAGTCCTCAGAGTAGGAGAGCTTTGGTTTTCTTGGATGCCAGCTGCAATACAGATCTGTTCTTTTCTGGTCCTCTTGATGACAAAATTAGATGTATACTTTTACATATTTTTACATATGTTCAGGTTTTTTCCTCTCTGTTTTAAATGTTGAAATGCTTTGTTTTTCCCCCTCGTGTCTAAGCTCTTTACTTTTTTTTGGTGGTTCCTGTTATCACCTTATCAGCAAAGAGCTCTAAACATAGTTTGTACCCAGTTATGACAAGGAAACTTAACTCCACTTTTTGACAGCTTCAGCAGATCAAAGAGAAAATACATATGTGAAAACAACACACCTTTATTCCACTGAAACAGGGAGAATTATTTTTAAATTCAAAGCTAATTTGCCTCACAAATATTACAAGCAGAATTTGGAATTTTTAGTATGTGTTACAATGAAAAGTCTTACCACTCCAGTGAATTGCTGTTCTTCATGAAGCTGCACTGCTTTTCTATGTGTGTTAACAACTAATGGTTTTTACTGTTGGTTTGAACATTTGAAAGTCCTGCAAACTACTTTCAAATTGTGAGGACCGATTTTCATGGAATGTATAGAGTGGTTTAAATACTGACTTTCACTCTGTTTGGAGCTGATCAGTTTAGGAAACAGAAGTTTAGCATTGCAGAAAAAAGTCACTTTCAACTATAACTACTGTATCTCCAGGGTAGTAATTTTGCTGAATTCCACTTCAGGGTAGTGATTCTGTTATTTTATGATAGAGCTACTAGTAAGTGGTATGAAAAAAAAACCCCCACTAGATTTATTTTTTTTTAATTTCACATTTACATTTCTTATATGCCTATAATTTAGTCTCTTTAAATGTCAAGCTTTTTTAAATGAACACTTTTCACATTTTGATGTTGTTGGGGTTTTTTTAGTCTCCTCACAATTACAAATGACATCAGTGATTATAAAACAACATTAGGTACTCTGAAATCTCAGCTACACAGATTTCCTATTTTACTTTTTCCTCATCCCTCCTTTGAAGGTCACAATAAAAATGAAACAAATGTCCTCTTACAATTTTTTTTTTTTTTCCTCTGCATTCAGTAAACATTAAATTACGAGATCCTAATTCTGGGTGATTTGGGTCCATGGCATCTACCTTCAGGCAAGTCTCTACTGTCCTTCTTCCAAGGTGAACAGGACCACTCTTCTGGAGGCCCTGTGTTCGTGCTGCTCCTCCTGACAACACTCAGTACCACCTAAAAATATAGCTCTGCACAGTCCACGGACTGAATTCCTCCCCAGGCACAGTGTAAGGTGCCTGATATCAGGAGGAGCCTCGGGAGGTACCATGTATGACTCAGACATCCATCTGAATCACAGTTGTCTGCTCTGCTTTATTCTTTCCTGTCTAAACAAAACTATTCCCCCCTGCAAGCCCTCCTGTGCCATTTGCTGTCCCACACAGAAAGCCATCTGACAGAAAGGGTGAAAGAGGGAAGGAGGCACGAGACCAAAGATCTCCTTTGTGCATTTGCTTTCAGGATCCGAAACATCCTGCACAAAAATCCAGTTTGTCAAATTTATTTAACGTGGCCCTACAGCAACGCAAAACCACCAAGGCAACCCCTCCACAGCCTCTGCCCTGGGCCTCTCATGCAAAGCCATTTCCCACCCTGTTCTGCTGTCCATGCCCTGTCCATGTCCATGCACGACAAAGGTTTGAGCTCCTTCCAGATCTTTTAGGCCATTGCCACTCCTTGTTCCCAAAGCTGTCCCTGCCAGAGCCCTCCTGCTTCAAGTGGCTTCTGCCACCACTGTTTTAACACCTTCTTTGGTTGTGCCACTGTTCCTTTTGTACAGGCAGGTGATGAGGTTCAGTGTGGAACCTGGCTGGGTTCAGAATCACCCAAAAAACCCCTGAAAGAATGGTTATTTTCAGCTCAGGTCATCAGCCCAGCTCTGCAGCAGCTCCAAGGGTGTTTGTGCTAACCCAGCTGGGAGTGGGCTGGGGGAGGAGTAGCTGTGCTTGACTTAGCAATGCTGCTGAGAAACATCACCCTCAACTGCTCAGGAACCTGTCCTGGTTTTGCTGTGTGCCTGCTGTGGACCCAGCAGCTCTTGGGCTCAGTGTATAAGCAGTTCCCCAGCAGGTGAGTCAAAGCTGCACACAAAGCCAGCAGTCAGTCCTTCTCAATCCTGGGTTTAATCCACTCTCCCTCGTCCTTTTTCTGGCATCCTGCCTCTGAGGACATCTCACATAGAAAAAGGAGTTCTTAATACCACTGGCTGGCAATTAATAGAAGGATGGAAAAGTCAGAGAATAATTCTCTTAATTGACTACTCTTCTTACTACTTGTAATCTAGAGGAAATCTAATTAATTCTACATGAAGAACGACTATTCTGCGGTGAAGTGTAATTCCTGATCTCTGGGGCTTCAGCTTACCAGTTGTCAAATTATCCAATTACACACTTGTTAAAATCCATTTTGGGGAGATTTTCATGGCTCGTAAATAAATAATTTCAAAAGCTTAAATCCTCTGATGAAATTAAAAAAAAAAAAAAGGAAAAAAAAGGAAGCCCCCTGACCCCCAAATGGAACCTCAAAATAACAAAACACACCTAAAAATAATGTCAAGAAGCTGAAAAGAGTGATACCCGCCTGCTCTGCTCCAGCAGCACCACAGTGGTGATGATCTAGTTCAGCAGGGAGAAATACTCTGCTGCTTTTTCAGCAGTGTTTTATTCAAATCACTAATCTGAAGGGAACCAATTAAGGCAGCATCCCCTTCATTGCACCAAAAGGGAAAAATCTTTCCATAACCACATCAATTAAGAGGTGGGAAGCCAATGGAGAGCGCAGCTGAAGCCAAGGATATCAATACACTGGAGCCAGGCCAGAGCAGGGCCACCAAGCTGAGCTGCTCAGGGCTGGAGCAGACAATGTACACAGAGGGAGCTGGGCCTGCTCAGCCTTCAGAAGGGATGGAAATGGGAGAACTTATTGCTTTCTACATCTACCAGGTCAGAGGACTCAGGGAAGATGAAGCCAGACCGTTCCAGACCTCTACAGCAATAGAATGAGAGGTGCAGGACAAGAGTTAGAACATGGGAAATTCTGTTCAGACACGTAGGAAAAAATATTACCATGAAGATGCTCAAATGCTGAGACAGTTTTCCCAGAGAGATTGTGGATCTCCATCCTTGGAGGTGTACAAATCTCAAGTGGAACAAGCCCAGAGCATCTCTCTGAGCAGGATGTGGGACCAACTACCAGCTGGAGTTGCCTTCGACCTCAGCTGCTCTGGGGCTCTGACAACCCTTTGGAAAGGTTCCCAACAAGAGGAAGGGGGTAAAATGACACCTCAATTAATATCTGTTTGAAGGAATGGTCTTGCATCAAGGTAAATTCTGGATCCTGATGAGCCAAATCTGAGCACAGGAGAAAACTATCTGTGACCTTTTGTATTTCAGTGAAAACAACTTAGCAGTCAGCATTAAAGACTATTTTGCAATATTTGCTACTGGACTGCATGGGAGTCTTATGTTATGAAATCCTGTGAGTGAAACCAGACATGAAACAAAAGAGGAACAGAAGGCAGTAATTTGTTTTCTATAAACCCAATCTGACTGTATTTCGATAAATGTAAGCCAACACCATCCCTCGTTTGGCTTTTTTTCAACAAAAAAACCCTTATGAAATTTCTTTAATATTGAGTGAGCCTGATTAACATAAAGATTAAAATGTGCTGGAAAAACAATCCAAAATAGGTGGTACAATATTTTCAGTGGATACTGATCATTCTGGCACTAAGAGCGAAGCATCTTAAGACATCCTGACTTGAAAATCATTCAAAGCACTTCTCTACTGAAAATGAGGTCCCTTTCAGCTGGCTGAGACTGGCTGCACAAAAATTATCAAATTATAAAATAATTAGGAGACAATCATTCTGAAAATTCGATTCACCACCAAATTGTTTCTGGTTTAAACTCACAACACTTTGCATACCAATGGTTTTACAGCAGTGTGAAAACAGGCCAGGACTTCTAAACCTCATATCCATTGACATAAAGCAGGGATAAGTTTCGGTGAAACCTGCTCTAAATCCAGATCTGTCACATTTTCCTGGTGCTTCCACGTTTTTTACCAACATGCAGCTTCGGAGCAACACCAACAGACTGTCAGGGTGAAGGATTGGCCTTGTTTCCAACCCAGTTCAACTGCACGTGTCTAATCAGGAAAAACATATGTAACTCACACTTAAGAAAGAACAGCAGTGGTTATGCAAAGCCATTTTTCTCGGGCGTTAATTCGTAAGAAAAATATCCCCGTGTTTGTTCCTGCCTCTCCAGGGAACCCAATTTCCAGTGTTCCCCATCAAACTGTGTGGCTGTCAGCAGCTCTGCCTGCAGCCAGTCCCAGCGCTCATTACTCACTGCCCCTCTCAGACAAAAACTGGGTGACTGTTGGTTTCTATTGTTACAGGTGATTACAGCATTAGTCAGCCAGCAACTCCAGAGACAAACCCGACAGCTCTAACCTCCTGTCTTCAACAACAACATCATCAAGATCCTTTTCCATCAGCCTGCAGTAAACTCTGGCAGAAAAAGGACTGGATTAAAGGGAAAGACCTGCGTGCTGGTTTTCACTGCTCGGGAATTTAAGCAGCAAAACGTCTGCGTGATGTTGCGATGAACACACAGTTACTCTTTCATTGCACGCTCCACACGTCGATGAAATGCCTAATTGTGCAGGGGAAGAGCTATTGCTTGTTATTTCAAATGTTAAGGACCCCAGGGTCGTCATTAATTCTGGAAGGAAAAAAAAAAATCCAAAGAATATGGCATTTGTTGGATTCTGGAGATAAGACGTGCTCGACTGCCAAGTGCTTGTATTATTTCCTCATTTCGTTCTCTGTAGACAAACCAAGTGCTGTGTGCTCGTGACTCACACATCTGTCACTGTGCTGCTGGTGGGACAATAGGAGGTTGCCAGAAGAAGGCCAGTGTTTAGTGTAACAGCAACAATAACAGGAAGTTGAAGACCAAACCAAGCCATTTTTGCAGACAATTCTAATTGAAAAATGAACCCTAAACATTGGCCCCATTGAACTGAGTGTGTTCTCCTCTTGAACACAGACATGGGAATACCAGAACTGTCACACACTCAGCTGCCTGGTCCTTCTTCTGGGCACACAGAGGTGCCAATACCACAGGTTCTGAAGATGCATAAATAGTAGGACATCTACATATGGGAAAGACATCTTGCAGCTTCAGATACCTGTAATTCAATTAGTTTCTGAAGCATAAAAGATTCTTATGTGTTAACTCAATTAAACATTTTCTTCTATTAGCTGTACAGGCTCACTACAGTTATCAGGATGTGAAACAGGATCTGATCTGACTCATGAATTGCATAAAGACTGATTAATGAGCTTTGGAATACGAAATCCTTCCAGTGGAAGTTGCCTGAGCACAAGAGAACTAATCCAGAGAGCAGGTTTCTGCATCCAGGGAAAGCTATGAGGCAATCTGTTCCTCTGAACTGATACAGCAATATTCCAGAATTAGACTGATAAAACATCCCAGAAATAGGTTGGTTTTGTTTGTTTGTTTGTTTGTTTTCAATGGCTGTCAATAATGACCCTGGAACAGGCTACCACTAAACTTTGCTAATAGATCAGTTTGGGAGGCATTGTCAATACAGAGGTCTCAACTATTAAAGGAGAAGCACCAGATAAAACCAAAGATTCAGAAAAAAGAAGGAGAATTAAATGCATTCACACACAGTTTAATCATGGGGACTGACAGCAAGAATTTCAACCATCAGGTTAGAGGTCTTCAGCCTGAAACAACAGAGCAACAGAAAGGTCTGGATATAATATTGAGTCACAGGATAAATGAATGCCATTGTACAGAACAACTCCTGGCCAATTAAGCAAAAAACCCCCCAATAACTAGAACCAAACCCTTGCATGTATCATTTGAGACGGAGAAAAAGCATTTCCAGGGCATAAACACTTAGACAACAACAGCAAGAGACATTATCTGGTATCTGGTTGTCACCTTGGATATCTGTTTTCAAGAAGGGTGAATCAAAATCAGAACTGGTGGGTTGAGGCATGTTACTGGGAGAATGGCAAGTCTGTTTTGTGATATAAAATTATAAGACCTTGACCTATCTAATTTCAGGAAGCAATAGGATATAATTCTGAAAAGAAAATGGTTGCTGGCAATATCACAATGATCCACAGGTTTCTCCCTTTCTTATGAGTAGATTTCATCTGTGATTCACTAATCATTTTGATTTAAAAAGGCTCCTTTTCAGAATTGGGTAACATTTTAATTAAATATTTGAAAACCTGCTGAATACTGTAATTGCAATTTAAAAGCTATGAATTAGGAAGGTAAAAGCTTTTATCTACTCTCCAGACATCTTTTTCATAAAGCTGTCAGTGAAATTCTTTAGAAATATTCACTCACTGAAGTTAAGTAGGACAGTGGGGTCGGGCTGATGGGATCCTGCACTTCTCAGCTGCCAGGGGGAACCCAGGCCAGTCACAGCCAAAAGCAGATCCCCCCCCTGTAATCAATTAGTTCATCTATATCACACACAGGGGTGGAGATCCACATTTCAGCTCTCCCACAGCACTGATTTCATCCAAAAGCACCCTGACTGTCAGATTGGATGGTGGACAGCAGAGAGAAAGCTGTAAGAGCCTCCAGTACCCTATTCCACCACCACTGTGGTCCTGAGCTGCTCCTGACAGAGAACAGCACACTCTGCCCACCTGGGGAGTGGCACCAGAGCAGAGAGGGGGACCAAGGAAGAGGAAGGGACAACTCTGAGCTACGTGTGGACCAGGAGCTCCAGCACTTGCACAGCCAGGTCTGTGCTCCAGAGCCAATCACATCTCCTGTCAAGGGGAAAAAGGGCCAAGCTGAGACCGTGGCCCAAAAAGAGACAGTCTGGTGACTTCAGGAACGACTTCAGCACACTGTCCATCCCTCTTCTGTAGGAAGGGACCAATATTTTCTGTATGTTTTTGTCATTAGTCTTCTCTGCTTGGTTTCAGAGTTCTTCAGGGTGAGGCTATAACTGTGTTGTTTGTGCAGCACTGAAAACTCTGGTAGCTAATTCTGAGTGGCATATCCAGTCTCTAACAGAACATAAACAGCATCAGCTAAAAATTAAATGGTTTAGATACATATATTTATAAGTGCATTAATACTGTAAGCGTTTTTAAAATCCAACAGTGACTGGCATTGCCATGACAGCTGATCCCTGTAATTATTAGAAATTATTTTAATACAGAAAAGCTTCCTATATAATAGATAGCCTCTTTGCTGCAGCAATTGATTTTATTTATTTATCTGGTCTATTTATACAGCTACTTATGCTGATGGCACATAGAACAGTTTACTTCCTGTCAACATATCAGTTAAATTTTTATAAAGAACATCAGGAGCAAGTTGAAACAATAAATTATCTAAAAGGTATAATGTTAAATTGGTGCTCAGGTTTTGGATACAATTTATTTAATATGACTGCCATAAATATGGCTTCCCACATGCCAAAGTGTCTCTGGTGGGTCTGAGGACAAGACCACTGTAAGAGAAGAATGGGTTTAGATCCAACCTTGCTTTGATAACTGCCAGGACATACCAAAACAGACCTTTTAACAAAATATCATCTTAAATATGAAGTCTGTTACATGCTGTGCATTATAAAATATCTCTCTTCAACAAATAAAGATGTTTACTCTTTACAACTAGTTTATAAGCCTGATCTTGTAAAATAAATGTTCCATTTTCGTTTCATACAGTATCAGCTGTGGTGACACTGCAAAAATGGTTGAACTGGTTTCAAAGGTTACCTTGCTCCAACACTATCCTTTCCTGGAGGTTACCAGCCTCCATGAGATGAAGGATAATGGGATTTTTCTTCCCAACAGCTCACCCAGGTTTGTTTAAACCACCTTCATCTGCAGCTTAAAAATAGGTCAGTTTGATCTGCACCACAGCATTTTTTCCTCTGCAGGAAGAGGGACAGCTCGTCACGTTGGGGCTCCTGGACAGGGTCAGATGAGAAGGAATAATTCTTTGCCTTCACTGCAACCTGTTTGTTGCAAAGTAATGAGCTGGGCTTCGGTCACTGACTCTGTTTAAGTCTGTCATAAATCAGGAGCCTCTTCTCAGAGGTTTTTTTCTGCATTTGATTTAAATCTCTCTCTGCCTCAACCCTCACTTGAATGTCTTGGAGGCTGATGTTGTACTGCTTGAGGACAATAAATAATGGGCCAAAAGCAGAGAGACAATGGAAGCTCAGCTGCTGATACAGGTTGGTAATTCACTGCTCACCATGCACCTTTTCCTGCTAAAATAGGGCTGGGAGGATGGAAGGATGTCTTTGGAGCCCTTGCCTGTGCCAAGCAGACTGCAACCTCACCACTGGACCATTAATCAAGTCTCAAATCCCATCTTTTTTTCCCATCCATTTCAGTTCTCAAGTAACAAGGTTATTTTTTAGGTTGATGCTGACTAGATTATAAACACACCGAAGGGCTGTCCCAGAGTACTCAGTAAGAAGGAAAAACAGGCATATTGGGGCTCAAAAAGCCCCAGACCAGAGTTGGGTTTGAAAAAGACTGAGGGGACCCTGTCCTGCTGGTCCCTGATCAGCTGGAACCTGCCTGTCCTGGTGCCAGCAAGTTTGAGATTCTCTGGGCAGCAAGAAAAAAAAGCTCTGCCTAATGTGAAAGCATTAAAATTGTTCTTTTGAAAGATTAACCTATAATTGAAATATTCAAGAGTATTTCTGTTTGTAATTTCACGTTCTTCTAAACATGAAATTACATGTTCTGCTAAGAGGACCAGTAAAAAAAACCAACTCAAATTACCCCCAGTCTCCAAGCCCAGAGAAAAAATACAATGCTTTATTTTCATTGTGGTTCTTTCTAAATGGAGAGTTTTTTATTTTACTTTATATTTGCAAGTTATGAACTGGCTTTGCAAAGACCACGGGGGAAACTGGAGTACCAAACTAATCTAAGTTGGACATCTTGAAAGGTCTGCACCTGAATCATCGTTTCCTAAGAACAAAGGAAAGAACCACAAAGATTTGTGATACCCCAGAGCTCCTTCCCTGACACTCCAGTTAATGCAAAGAAGGTTAAAACTATTTGCAGTCTGTGTCAGTAACTCCCTGCCATTTATCTTTGCTTTCTCTCTCACCCACTATCCCAATACCTGTTGCCTTGCAAAAAACCACCTCCTTTATAACTTTATAGACTTCAGGTTGACCTTTGAGCACAGAATTTTGTGCTTCTGGAAAATGGGCTTTTTTTTTCATCTTTAATGGAAATTAAGAGAGTGAGCTGATTTGTAGTAACTGCCAGGAGAATCTATTTTTGTTCTTAGGAGCTATTTTTTTGCCACTCTATCACTTGATAATAAAGCAATCATGGATCGTGGACATGTATGAGAAGAACTGTGGGTTTCTGCCACCGTTGGAACCACAGGGAAAGAAACCTTTTGTCTTCTCAATTAAGTCAATTGGCAATTAAAGCACGAGCCACCACAAAAGAAAAGAAATGCTTTTGGTGAAATAAAGAATCACAACATCTGAGGAGTTCTGAAGTTGGTAAATAACAAGAATAACCAGTTCTATGAGCCTGTAAGTGCAGAAAACACCTTCAATATTCAATAATGGCACAATTAACGTGCTATCACCAGACAAACATCCAGGTTATGTTTTTTTAAATGCTCTGAGATTGATTTTTTTTCTTTCAGTGCTAAATAATGTGTTAATATTTTCTAACAATTGTCCAAGCACAAAAATGAGGCACGGGTAGATCTTAGACAAGTATACTCCGTCCTTGATGAAGAAATGTAAGGGAGAGAGAAGAAAAAACGCACAGAATCTCTGTTTTTACTTCGAATTTGGGTATCTAACAGGTTTTTTTAGATAAGAACAAGGCTAAAGGATCAGGTGTTTTTCAAGCCCTGTAGTTTGCACTGTGACCACAGGGCAAACTCTTTGAATGCGTTTATGTGGAACAGGCAGTTGGCTAAATATTGTATTTTGTGTTCCCCAGGTAATTAAAAGTTACTCAGAAACCATGCTATTAATTACTCTTTTCTTCTCTCACTCTCAAATGGATATGGAGACAGAATTCCAAAACTGGGAAAACTGTCATTCAGGAAGTCTAGACCAAATGGGGGAGTACTCATGGCTCGAGTCAGACATGAACCACATCGAACTGAGTGTCCAAGCACATCACTCCCTGCATCCAGAGTGACCCCTGAGCAGTGGGAATGCCATGAACTCAGATTTTACCTTCAAAAAACTGCTGTATCTGTTTCTCAAGGTGCTGAAACTTTCTGTCCCTCCCTCCCCTTTTGCATCTTGCAGACACCAGAGCTGTAAAGCAACGTGAGAAACTTGCAGGATGCCAAACAATTTCTTACCATAGCCAAAGGGAGAACTCCTACCAGATCCTTCTGGCTTACGTAGATCTTGGAGATTCCTAGATCAGATGTTGTGTCTCCAGGATATTCGACCTGCCACGTGATGAGCTGGGTCTCAGGTGGGTCAGTTAGGTCTTCAATTTCAAAATCAATCTGCATGATTTCAGAGGGAGGGCCATCAGCACTGCAAGAAAGAAAGGAAATGTTCCATTCACAAAACCGATAAGCCAGCAATATAATTGCTTTTGTATTAATAAAACATTGGATTAGGGCTCCTTCGAAGAGAGGATTTGGTGGGATGATGGATTTAATAATGAATTAATCATTTGCACTTGTCTTAAGATTTCAGGGTATTTCCCACAAATTCAAGAGGCTTAGTAACACTCTGTGACATGGATCACTATGCACTGCTCCATTTTACAGGTGGAGAAACAGAACCAAATCAAGGCAAAGCAAAGGCTAAAACTCAGCCTAAACTGACTCCGAGGCTCTCCCTTTAACAAGCACTTTGTATTTCCTCCCTGGTAAAACAGCACATGAACAAATCTAAAGGGGATCACTCCTTGAAACAGGAAACCACTGCATCAAAAGTATTTTCTGCTTTTTAAAAAGAGAGTCATGGAAGAAAGGTGAAAGCTCAGGATGGGGTCTGTGAACAAGGGCAGCAGGGAGCAGAGGACTGGAAAACTTGAAACTAATTTTTGGCTATACTGCTACCTTGCTGTGAATGTCTGTGTGAAGCTCCTTTTGCCTTTTGTTAAACCAGGAATTATAGATAATTGAGCTTGTTGTGATAGAGGAGAGTTACAAAACTGGATTATTTAATATTGGCCAGTCCTGCCAGGACCCTTGAGTAGAAAACACTGGAGAAGAACAAAGAATTACTAGATGTGATATTCTGGCCACACTGGGGGTGTGTGGCACCTTATCAATGCTACTTTGGCTTTGCTTGCTGTCCTTCCTGAGGGCAAGTGGATGCCATAAAGCAGAAATGTAAAGAGGGAAAAACTGGAGAGGGGATCACTGATGCAATTCCCACAAAGCTTGTTGTTTTTATAAAACCAGCTACTGTATGGAAAGCAACAGAAGAGAGAAACAAGAAAACACTCAATTTACTGTGAAGTTGTTGAGGAATGCAGAATTTCTGAGTGCAGAAATCCAGGGGACACCAAGAATGCCAGTGTTTTACTTCTGATGCACTGACTGCTGAACTGAACTCCAGTGTCTGTGTGGAGGGGAAAAGAAAGAGCAGAATTTCTTTCCATGGGATAATTCTAAAGGAGAGAAATACTGGCACAGCACTGAAGTGTCACAAGCCATTTAAGTTGGAGAGTGACACCAGAAAAGAGGAAACATTTCAGCAGCTGATTAGGGAATCCCAGAATGTGCCCAAACCCCAGCAGGTTTTCCCAGCTGATGTGGAGAAAGAGCTAAAACTAAAGAGTATATCTTTTTATGAAGACCAGTTATGACAACAGCCCCAGCGTGGGACTCTTCCCAAAATGCTCAGAGATTTCTCTCCTGCTGGCTAAATCCAGTAGCTTTGTCCAAAGCTACTGCTCGAAGAGGTTAATCTGATCACCTATACGGTTTGGATTTTAATGGATACACTGAGTTCTTTCTCTCCTGGATGGAATTTAAAACGAGCCTCTGTGTTTCCAAAATGGAACACATTGTGTTCAATTTCTCATTTCTTCATGTCGAGGGGGAAAAAAAAAACAAAACAACAAAACAACAGAGCAGGATTTCTAAACTAGCCCTGAATGCAGTCCTATTTCATGCTGACCTAGGTAGGATCAGAAAGCTGCTTTATGCAGCTGTGGCTATTGAATCTCAGTTACCTTAATTGTATGAGCAGGAACGGGCAATGCACTGCCTATAAATACCTGGCAGTGAGCCTGGTTTGTACAGTATGTTCTATCACTGTTGCTGTGTTTAAAGAGCTAATTCAATCTTCATACAATGAACCCTGGCTTTGGGATTCTATTCTGGGTGCCTCTCTGCATTATTGCCTCGGTGTCTGCTCCTCCCTGTCCCCAGCTCGGCAGGACTGTCCCCAGGGATCACTGCAGTGAGGGGACAGTGCCACAAAACAACCAAAACTGCCAAAAAAAGGGCAAACAACTCTATCTTTTCCAGGTATGTAGGTGATTAGGAGAAAAGGAATAAAGTGATCAGCACAGATTAAAACAAAGGAGGGAGTGAAAGGCAGATGTGGAGACCGAAGTAGAGCAAGGTCCTTATATTTATGAAAACAGCTCCCACATGGCACAACTACAGGAACCCCAAAGGCACAGAAAACTTTCCTTTAATTTCTCCTTCAAAGCAGGTATTTTAATGAAGCACTTCTTGTAGCAAAACCCCTCCACTTTGCTACCAAATGCAATTTTGAGAGAAATTATTTGAACTAGTTTCTCTCCGAAATACTAAACACCTCCAAAAGACAAAATTACAAAGCACCACAAAAAAAATCAATAAGAATCTCATTACTGCTACTTAAGATGTATTAAAAAAAAAATGTGAAAGTATTGCACGACCCATGATCAGACCCTGGCTGTCAGCACCAGGTCAGGAACTTCTCTTTAATTCCATTACTCATCATTTACTATGACCATCCTCCCATGTGCAAGTCCCATGGGTCTGTGTCCCAAATTTACAGCCTTCCTTGCCAATTCAGCAGTGGAAATCTTTCAGCAGAGAAATAAGCCCAAAAAAGCTACCTTTCAGAAAATGCGGGTAAAAAGCATAAATGGAGAGATTTTAACAAATAATGTTCATCAGTGGAGTTCAGTCACATAAAATATTTGTGGCTTTTCTGTTGAAGTTAAGGGTGCTTTCCATGACAAGGATATTTCTATGGGTAGTCAGCCACTGCTCCTTGAAATAATCCACAACTCTGATTTCAGGGAGAGAATACTTTTGTTTCTGAGGGGTTTTTTTGTTTGTTTTAGAAAGCCTTTACATGAGAGTCAAACTGTTGTGGCAGGGGGGGAACATTTGTATTCCTCTCCACATTTACCAGAGAGACAGAGATCACATCTCTTCTGAATAAACAGGTACTTGCAATGCAATAAACTACTTCTGCTTGGCATGTTTGAGAGCATCCTAAAAATTACGTGTATGGGATGTGCAAGTAAAAAATGCGGGATCGCTGACAAGGAGCCCATAATGCTGAAACCTGAGGCATAAAAAGCACAGAATGGGAAAGAACAGTGTGCTATGGTGAGCTGAGCTGATTGATTTGGGCTTTCCTTTGGTGCTCCTCACCACACAATAAGCCATTGCTTTGGAAGTGCTGATAACTTCCTCCAGTTCAGCCAGTGCTGATTTAAAAATCCCCCTGCAGGAGATGTCATGGGTGTAAAACTTCATATCCACATTTAATCTCCTTTTTATGTGGTTTTTTTTTTTTTTGTGTGGGTTTTTTTTTGGTGCATTTTTTTCTTTAAGTGCAGCAATCAAAACATGCTGCTTTTGGGTTTCCTGTGCAGCTCTGCTCTAAAACAAAGCACACAAACATTTCTGCTTCCATTGGGTAAGATCTGAACTCTTTGATACGATATGGGAAGATGAGGCTAAGGAAAACATTTCACTGTGGATGAGCAGCCTTTGGGAGCTTTATGTCTCTGGCTTGCAGTTCTTTTACCAGTCACACATATACCATAACCATAAGCTAAAAGCCCTCAAAATAATTTTACAGGCAAAAAAATTTCTTTATTTTAATGTATCCAATTTATTATATCCAATTGACTTTTCCTTCTGGTTTCTGAGCCAGAATGCCATCAATTAATGTTTTTTTGGCTGTTTTGCAAAAAAAAACCCTCCATCCAGGATAACAACAGCAGAATTTCCTGTGAACTGTTTTATTCCTGCAACCAGGATTTAAGGTAAAAAAAAAAAATCAAATATTGCAAGAATTGACATTAAATGTAACAGGCTTAAACAAGCTTAACAGCATGATATTGCCTTTCACCAGCAGAGGAGCTGGCTCAGCTCCAGAATGTGAGCTCAACATATCCAATGCCTGATCTCCCAAATCCAGGGAGTGGGTGTGGATCTGGCTGGCAAGGCCAGCAGGATTCCCACCCCTCCTTTGCAGCTGAAAATAAAATGTCTGAGTTTTTACCCCAAAAAAGTTGATTAAACCAAAAGCAAACAATATGGTGCAATACCTGCACCACCTGCACTTCGGCCCCTGCTTCCAACCCAAACAAATAATAAAAAGGAATATTTTAGGCAGGAAAGTGAGGTTTGGGGCCTGAACCTTCCCAAGGTCAGAGAGGGCATTCTGAACAGCCAGTATCTGTAGAACCTATCACACTGTTACAGCAAAGATCATTAATCACCAGTGATGTATCAAGATAAGGTGGTACATACAGCAGTACATTAAAATTTAATTTCATTCATTGTCATCTTACTATTAAAAATTCAGTGATGGGTTGGCTGAAAAGTCATTTTTCTTTCAGAATCAGTGTAAGAAGTGAACCAACCAGCAAGAAAAATCACCAAAAAATGAGTCTGCTAATCATGTAATAAAGTTATTTTAAAAAAATTGATCCATCCCTCTGGAGCTTGACATGAGTAGTGCTGGTTGAGAAATATTTGCTGAATTATTTATGTGACTTTTTTTTTTTGCTATTGTCAACTAAATTATTCACTATACAATTTTCCAGCTGTTGATAGCACTTTTCCCAAATAACTCGAACCATTCAAAAGTGAGTAAAAATTAGCAAACCTCTTAATATACTATAAATTTAAAACATAATTTCCCACCAAGTCAGAATTTCAGTTCAGAACTATGATTCTGAGCATCTCTTGACACAGTAAACCCAGTGATCATTTACCACATTATACTAAGGGAATGGCAAATCAACATTGACTTTATTACATCCAGTCTAATAATCATTCAATAAATTATTCAACACAGCAGTCAGTAAACATCAAGTACTTTTGAAGCAGCCCAATCAAGAGGCAACAGCAGAAAAGCCACAGTTACTGTGTGGGTTGGGAGTGAATTGCCAGGCTAAGAAAATGGTTTTACTGATGGTACAATTCTAATAAAACACTGCAAATACATTGTCAGTCTGGCTTTCTCTACCTGCTGTTTTTATCGTCCTCTGCATAAAAATAACAATAAATGTAAGATAACTCACATATGGGTGTGATAAAACTGCAAAAAGGGGAAACCAGGCACACAGCCACAAAGGCTCATCATTAATTGGTGAAGTTTCCATAGGATCCAGCCAAGGCATAATACAAGACAACCACAGAATGTGGTGATGGTTATCTTCAGTGACAAAGGCAATAAATGGGAAAAAGGTAACAAAACAGTTATTTTACAGGTAGGAAACCCAAGTACAGAGGCTTCAATCAAATAACAAACAGCTCAGCACACGTGGAAGTGATGAGTTGACTCCACATCCTTGTTTTGCCCAGCACTGGCAGCTCTGTGGGAATTTGACTCTTATATCATAACCCCCAGACTGAAGCCTTGAAATCAATAACAGCCTTGAGCATTCCTAAAAAAAAAGCTTGAGATTCTTCACTCACATTACAGTTTCTCAGACTGTTAGCACTGACACAGTCTCCTGAAAAGGAAAGAAACCTTTTTCTGAACGGGAAGAGTCGCACCAACAAAGCCCTGATCTGAGGGAATGAGACTCAGGATTTTCATCCTGAAAAATAACAGAGCCAGCACCTCAAATATTTGCTACTGAGCAATCCCAGTGTATGAAACCAGGAGATCAAGCACCGTGCTCAGTACACTGCCCTGCAGGAAAATTCATTCCTCAAACCACAAATATTTATCCACCTAAAAACCCTTATGCACACGAGCAGCAAATTTCCACGTGTGCATAGATATAGGGTGGGATTAGGTTCAATGAGTTCAGGTTAATTCTTATTTAACCCTGAAAAGCATTTTGCATTTCAAAATTAGTGGCTCATTTGGAGACACCTGCCAAGGCACATCCAATATATGAGATTAGTACCCTCAACTATAGGAACTTCCTCTGCTGTGGACTATTCAGCAAGTATTTCTGCTGAACTCATACATCTGCAAAACTGCAAAGTTCTTTTCAACTAAAATACTGAAAAAAAAAGTCGTTTCTTTACCCAAATGTTCAGTGTCTGCCAAGTCAAGAATTAAAAGAGAAATGCTTTCCAGCTTTCTTAATATTAAATCAGAAGAAGCTTCCAGAATCTCTTTTCTTTCTTATTTTTTAATAACATGAAAAATAAACTGAAGATAGAACATTCACATTGCCTCCCCCACCACCAGCTTTCTGAAAGAGCTTTAGGCTGAAGTGTATTTTAAATCACAGAATCATAGTGTAAACTTGGTTGGAAGAGACCTCTGAGAGCCATCTGGTCTAATGCCTTTCTCAAAGCAGGGCAAATTTCAGTGTTTGAATAAGTTTGAAAGTTTTAAGTTTTCTCACATGGTTTTCCAAAGAGATTTATTGGTTAGCAGCCTTTTTGTCTTATGGGATGGCCTGGGCACTTCCACCTGCACTTCATACATTAATACCCACCTGTAAGGGACACAGGAAGGCAGAAGAACAGTTTTCTCTTCCATCAGCTCTTAAAGATTTGTAGCTTGGCCATGACCAAGTAACTGGAAGCCATCTGGATGCCTGTTAGGCTTCTGTTCTCTTCTACCACAAGTGATTTCACAAACTATTCCGTTCAAGTTTAATTGAAAGGGAGCAGAAATGATAAAAATGCAGTTATAAGAAAGCTCCTTTCACAAACAAATTCTCATGATGAAAATAACAGGTCAGGAGGCACGTGAAGAAAGGTAATGTCAGAACACTGCATCCACTAAAACCTGAAAATTAAATAACACCATGCTCTGCCAGGCTATTTCCAAGACTTGCCTGTCCTACAGCAAAACAGCATCTGATCACCAGCACTAAATGGAAAACTGCCACCTCTGCTTTTCAGCCATTCCCAATCCCACTGCCAGCTGCAGCACTGGGGAGCTTCAGCACAGCTGAGCTGCTTAAAATGCTGCATCTCTCTCAGCAGTGGCATTGGTACCTGCTGGAACACCAGGGGAAACACAACCCTCATGGAAAAAGAAAGCACACAACAGAGCAAAGAGCCTAGAGACCTGACTGAGAACATAAATGTTAAAGGTTTAGTAAAACAGAACTACTTTGGGAACTACATGGACATACGGAATGCCATGTTGTTCTCTACCAGTTTTTAGCAATTGAAGATGACTGTAAGTGCATATGCAAATATTTACCCCTGTTTTTTATATAATACATGTTAAAAGTTGGCATCTTTGGGCTTCCACTGCAGTATGGACATTTCTTTTACTTTATTTTAACCCTGATCCCACAGGCTAAGGGATACACTCAGTAAATGACTCTGTAATGGTCAAGGCAAGAGCCCCCATCCCCGCTCCAGCTGTGGTACATCTTTATTTGAGCAGATGTTTCCCCTCTCTACACCTTGGGATAATCTGATAGCCATGATAAAATCATACAGACAGGATGATGATCCAGGTCTGCAGCTGAGTCCTAGGTCCTGTCAAATCAAATCATATCTTTTGATGTACTTGTGACATTAAAAACTGTGCGAGTTCAAAGGCTCACAGAACTCATGTTCTCATTAGCATGAACTGTTTAAGTCAAGCAGTGCCATCATTTTGGGTTTCATTGCACCCATTGTTGGTGCACCTGACTTCTCACCCCTTGGAGCCCGTGGTGCACCTGAGCTCAGGAGGACTGGTGAGATATAATGGGATATGTAACTCCTGGCAATCCTTGGATACTCTCTGAGGAATTACAATGAAGAAAAAGAATAAGGAAAAGCTATGATTGTGGCTATTATGCTGCAGAGAATTATCCAATAGAAGGTGCACTGAGACAGCAAACTATGCCCAGGGCAGGTAACAGTGCAAGTATCAGCAACAACTTGCACTGATTTATGCTGATTTAAGGGTTGGACTTGATGATATCAGAAGTCCTTTCCAACCCATCTGATTCTATGATTCTGTGATTCTATGCATGTGAGCACAGCCAGTCACCATCGTCTGGGGAGGTCTGACCATCAGCAATCACAGTCCTACCTATGCAAACAGTCCAGGAGCTGCTAGAGCAAACACAGAGACCAACTACCCCTGTGAAAGCTATGACCATTCACTGCAGAGGGGAAAAGAATCAGCACAGGGGGAAAGGCAGAGCTGGATTTATGTGCTGACCTAGACAGGAAGAGATCTTGGTCCACATGGGTTGGTCCCTGCTACTGCAACCACCACATCATATAATCTCTGCATAAACTTATCAAGCTCCATTTTAAAAGCACTTAGGGATTTTTAATGCCTATGCCCTGAAAGATTTTCCCAGAACCTGATTATTCCAATGGCTGAAGCAGCCAGAGGAGCCACCCTGGCTGGAACTGAAGTCTCCTCTGAGCCACTGCTCAGAGCAACCAGACCCCAGAACACTCCAGACATCACAGTGGATAAATGTATGGCCAAATGCAGCTCCACTTCCTACAACAAGTGCTCATAGTAAAACATTAAATAACTCTGCAGACCTTCTGGAAACACATAATGGCTGATAATAGCTCCCTCATCCAAAATTATTCCTTCCACGTGTCCTCAAATTACCTCCAGCAAACTTCTTCCCTATCCCAATACAGCTGTAAACAAAACCATTACTGCAGATAAACTTTAAATGGACTTTAAATATTCACTGATCTAAGTAGGCAGGCTGAGAAATGGTAGGTTCTCACTGCCTTATCTCAATACACTCTGTCAGAACGTGACTACACTTGTTTGCCATTTCCAAAAGTAAAGTACCCTTTCAGTAAAAATAATAATATGATTAAACCAATAACTAGAAAACTGGCAGAGAGAGAAAAACAGACATGGCATGAAATGCTTCATGAAATACTCAGAAAATGGGCCATAGTGAATAAGAAATGCCATCTAACCAGAGCGAGGATCTCGTGCCATCAGCTTATGTGAGGGACACAACACACCACACGAGCTTCCTTCCTATGTGGCAAACTTACATCTCATGTAATTTGGGCTCTAAAGGCACTTTTACAGCTAAGTTTGAAGATACTAATCTAGATTCTGTGGGAAACAACCACCACCTCTGGGGGGTGAGCAGCAGCACAGCTCTGCTCCTGCCTGTAAGAATCCCAGGACCATACTTGGAAATCTTTGCAGTTGGTAGTGCAAAGTTGTACATCCAGCCCTTCCAAAAGACATATTGACTTTATTGAACGGGAGGCAAGGCAAGAGACACCCTAATTGTTATAATTATGAATTCAGTAATGTTGGTAATCATTAATAGTTTCAACAGGATCATAAATCCTTCACGTAATGGAAAAGAGCAGTAAGTGAAGATCAATTTCTCCTCAAGTAGCATTTCATTTCATGGCAGACACCTAAACATCAGACTGGTTGAATTACTAACTCCTATTTGTTTTACACTCTTACTACTCCTCCACCGTAGTTTCACAGTCTAATTTTGAGTCTTTAATGACTTAATTGGATGCAAACTCTCCTTCTTTGCAAGGCCAACATGAAAATATTGCAAATATAGACACTGCTCTTCTTTCACTGCAAAGGAAAATCCTCAGGGCTACTTGCAGGAACACAAAATCACCAAAAAATGAAGGCTTAAAATACCTCCTCCAAGCAAGAAAAATGGAAAATTTGGATAGGGAACATATCCAGACCTCATAACTACCACGGTTCTTGGAATTTGTGTGGAGAAATCCAACCTACAGCTGTTACAAGTATTAAAAGCAACCAAATGGCATGAATAATTAAAACACAGCACTGCCAAAATTATCACTACAGTCTATGAATATAAACAGGTTTTTAGGCATGGTTTTCCATTTGCTTTGCTCAAGCTGCTTTACTTTAGTTATGCTGTCATTGCTCAGCAGGATAAGGTGCAAATAGGAGTGACAATGATTGAAGGAAATGGACAAGTTTTTTTGGAAAAACAGTAGAAGAAACAATCTGCCAGAATTCCAGAGAGCCTGAATGTGCAATACTTGAAGCAACATCAAGCGGAGCAGAAGGTGGGTTGGTAATTTTCTGGAAAAAAAAAAAAAGTCAGTAGGTGAGGTTTAAAAGACAGAAGAAACAGAAAGTGCTAAGTTTCTACAAATACTTCAAGGATTTATGAGTCAAGGAGAGAAAATTGCTAGAGCAGGTAGGCAGGAGAGTATAATTAGAAACAACAGGAAATACAGAGCAAATTCAAAGCAAAAGGACAGTGGAAGAGTCTCCAAAAGAAATGGCAAACACAATAACTGCAAAGGTTTAAAATTGCATAGGCTAAAATGCTTAGAAAGAAATCATTTTTGCAGTGGCATATATGGCTGTAACAAGCCTTTTTTGGTTGTGGATTTTTCCTCAAGCTCCTTAATAAAGAAAGGATTATGCAATCAGTACATCTGAGTGTCTGTCATTCCCTCCAGTAACATTTAGACCAATTTCTACAAAATTAGGCAGAAGGACAGAGGTTAAGAATTATTAAATTTTTGGAAGCAGACACAGCAGAAGAGAAGGGATGAGTGATTAATGCCTCTGTCAGAACAGATGCAGTGCACTCCCTAAGAATCCATGTATGCACTCATTCCTAAGCAGCAAACACACAGAAACCAGGCTGCTAACCAAAATAATCCTTAACTTTTTTGGCTCCCTGATTTTATTTCAAGTTCCAGATCCAAAGCTGACCCCTGCTCAGCAAACCACTGAAGCAAACTCCTTCAGTATTCTGGGACTCAATCTCATTTTATAAGTTAAGCATATGTGTAAGTACTCTGCTAAAAAGGAATGAATCTGAATAGTCTGCTGAGCCAGGCTCTCATTTATCAGCAAAATCACCAGTTCAACTCAGTAAATTCACCAAATTATATGTGGAGAGAATTATTCCTGACCCTCATTCAATGCTGCATGAAAATGGCCCTTGTAGGAATACAGAGCCCTGGAAACAGGTCTCCCACATAATTAAGAGCACGACCTCCACTTTTGCTCCCAGACATCCTGACTGCACAGGGAAAGCAGCAAACCAAAGTTCATTATGTTATCATGGACAAATGACTCTTTCTCTCACTATTAAGCTTTTCAGCACAGAGTACACTTGGTATCTGGTGGGCTGCTTATGATTGTTAGCACAGCTGAGGTAAATTTAAAATGCAGTGTGATTATTTTCGATATCACACCATCCTAAGATACACAATGAATAGCAGTTAACTCCAAAACTTAAGGAAGGTAAAGAAATTAACTCTTTTTTCATGGTAAAAACATGCAGTAACATGAATGAATCTGTTTTTCCTTTGACAATTCCAAAAGAAAAGAACTCCCAAATATGTCTCTATCTCTTATTTCCATGTTTAATAATTTAGAACTCTTACTCTTTGTTCATAAAAGAAACATTGTGTTCTGCAAAACTTGTGGGGATGTAAAACAAGAAGCAACAAAATCATATCTAAATTTCTGGTGCAGACTTTTCCAGTGCTAAGGAACAAAATATTCTGAAGTACGAAACAGCCAAGGATTGATGCCAAAGTTTTTACATAAATGTGAGAAGTGAGCAGACGAATTGTGTGGAGAAAAGATGAAGTAGAAACAACTTGGAAGCCATTTGTGTAAGAAACAGAAATGAAGAGGCCTGAAGCAGTCAGTGGTTCCAAAGCAGATATTTCTCCCATAGGTATGAGAAGTGACATCTCCATCAGTATTGATGAGTGTAAATGTAAGTGTGCTCCTGTTGTCAGAAAGTCATATGTTGAAAATATGCTGATCCTTTGCCCTTCTCATTTGTCTCATCAAATACAGCCGAATTCACGGGTGATGGAAAGAGAAACTTCCACTTATCCTATACCACTGCTGAAGCTCCAGGTGAAATTCACTGTCAGAACTGGACTGAATTAAGTGGATACCATGGCACTGGGCCCATTTTTGAGCAGGAATACAACAGGAGCAGCCACACAGTCATGAAATATTGCTGCTGACATAAAACACTGAACTGAGAACACAGGAGACGTCCGGTGAGTGACCCTGAGCAAGCTGCCTTGCCACCCTTCACTACGGTTTTCTGACATCTTGTATATGATTCAGGGCTCTCAGATTTGTCAGTCAAGGCCAGCAAGAAGAATTCAGGGCTAAATTAGGATTTTCAAAGAAATAAATCCCAGTCATTGAAACGCTACAACTGCAGAACCTCATCCTTTCACGTTCACAGGTTAGAGTTGTTTGCAGTACATCCATCCGAGTGGAACACCTGAAGAATGGTCAGGCTTTCTATCTCACACCTTCCTGGGCTCCACCAGTTGCAAAGCTTATGGTAGTACATGACAGAATGGCTAGGTTTCAGAAACTGAGTTCTTTTCTGGCTAAATTATTCCACTAATGCGTAGTAGGTCACTGTAATATTTGCCTTCTTGTCAGCCTTTAAAATAAAGATATTAAGTCCTCTAAGTTTGTTTTGAAGCCTTTCAAATCTGGGTCTGGTCTTAATCCATGCAGTTGCATTCCGTAGGATTCAGCAGGGAAAAAGAAATGATGAAAAATAAAAGCAGGAGGTGATGATGCAGGTTTTTTAAAAGACCAGAGATGCAAGTTGTCTGTTTAAAGAGGAAAAGTTCAGTGGTGCAGCATTTTATGACCAGATTGGGTTAGTAGCACTAACTCAGAGCATCAGCTGCACCAGCTCCTCCTAAATCTACAACAGAGAGGATTTTTAGCTGTGCTTTGCACTCCTAGACAACACAAAACCCCCAGTGCTGTGAATGCAGCTGGCTTCATGAAAATACATATCATTTTGATCCAACTGAACCAACCCCAGCAAGGAGTCTGTGCCAGTTTGACGTCCTTCCCTTCCTTCTGCAAGCACCCATCACTCAGGCAGCCTCAGAGCTGAAACCCACAGTGACACACAGAGAACAGGCAGAGCAGGAGAAAGCTTTCAAAGCATTGCAGCTCTTCCTCACAAAGCCCAAATACAGGACACTGCATTCAGTCACAGCACAGCCTTCAGCGTTTGACAACACAACCCACTCTTTGCAACTGAAATATTTATTCAGGCGCAATTACCGTCAAAGATTAATATTTAAATAAAGGGTAATTTGTTGTTGTTATTACTCTTGTTTCTTTTTAAACAACACTTAGGATTATAAACTGAAATAGATTGTTTATTCTTAAAGCGGATCTTTCACATTCTGCATTTATTAATACCAGATGGAAATGCCCAGCCATTTGATCAAACTCCTTTCCAGAGGGATGGCTTGAAAAAAAAAACAACTCTAACCCCTGAGCTCTGGATTTTACAGCCATTACTTCAATTATACACCCCACTGTGGGAGCAAAGGAAATCTTCATACATGCCAGCTGCAGCCTTATCCCTGAATTTTGCAGAGGCAACGGTTATTTCAAACACTGAAGGAGGGAGAGAGAAAAAGGGGAAAAAAAAACTAGTTAACCATAAAGCAGCCAATTGAGATTCTACCCATATGTTTGGAGACCTTGACATGTGAGTTACAATATGTTTTTTGAGAATGCATTTTGGTAGTTGTGATGATAACCATAACACTGAGGTCTTACTGGCCTCTTTCGTGCTGAGATCTTAACAGGCAACAGGCATTTCACATGCTAAAAAACTGGGAAACACGGAGGTGCAGCCACTTGGACAAGATGGTTCTGTTTGAAGTCAGGAATGGGCCCACTGGAGATCAGAGGGGGTATTCTGGCATAGAGATTAATAAAACTGAGGTGACTTATACCTAAGATCCTCCCTTCCCCTGCCTCTAACTCTCCTCTCCTTTCCAGCTGTCTTTTCTATCAGAAGGCTTTGCTAAGATTATGCAGCAAGTTTTTGTCCAAGAGGAAGAATGGATACACAGAAACCTCCTGGGAGCTCCTGAACTCTGTCAGATCTGTGCTTAGTCCAGTCAGCACTTCCAAATGCTGCAGGACTCACTGCAGGTGCTGGGAAACAATGGGAAGGGCCAAACTATCAGCTGGACTCTTCATTTCAGAGCCTTGGATGACAGAGGTACCTCAGTGACAGGGTTACCATGACACAATCTTCTAATCTTCTACTCAAAGTAGAATAGACACAGCTTGAAAGACCAGGGGGAAAAGTAGAAATTAATATTGCAGGCTGGCTATTGAGGTTAACTTGGCTGTTATCTCCTGTCTCCTGATCTCCTGGTTCATGTCCTGACATAGTGATGATTCTTTCCAATTCCTCACAAACATTTCAGAAATTACCTTTCAGGTGTGTGAACACAGAACAGGAACTGTCTCTAACTTAAAACATTTTCTGTAGGATGAATAAACCCCTCTAATTCTTCATTCCTACCTGGAACAGTTGATGTAAGATCTGGACTGAAAACAAAAGAAAAATCAAGTTTCACTCCATTTCCATGAACAACTCAGGTGGCCCAGAGAGCCTGCTGATTTTTCTGTGCTTTTGGCTGCATCTTTCATCTATCAAGATGGAAAACCTCTTAATTTCCATTGAAATCTACAGTTCAAGTGTGCTTAACACAGCAGACACACTCTTTTTCAAAAGCCTAGGTTTTAAGCAAGTACTCCCATAAATACACTAACACCAAATGCTTCTATGAATTGTATATGGAGCTTAACAGATTAAAATGCAGGATATTGCCACTAATACCTACACTGCCATTCCAGGTGCAATTGGTAGTGTAACTACTAACAGCTCATAAAATGAGCAAATACCTTTTCTCCAAATAAGGGGTGGGAAATCTTCTATATCCCCTCTAAATACCACAGTCAGCACTGAGTGAGCAGCACATTCGGACTCAGACTGACCTGCTGAGGTGGCACTGCTACTTGGAAGGATTAAATTTGCTTTCACGGGGTGAATGTGGGATGCTGCACAGGACAGGCAGATGGGAAGCTGACTTTCTTTTCCCTGCTCTGCTGAAGACATCAAGAACTCTGACTGGGAGCTTCCACAAGTCACAGGTTTACGGTCTAGAAAAGTCAGTGAAAACGCGCAAAATAATCTTGATTTTAAATGAACATAAATAAATTGCACTAAGTAAACAAATGCTGGTTTGGTATTTTGACAGAGTGGGTTTTTAAAAGAAGGAAAAAGGAAAAAGAAACATGGTGGGGATGAAAAGTCCATAATGCAGCAGAAAATGCTTGTATTTGGTCACAGATTTTCACCAAAGACACCACCTCCAGTAGGGTTCAACTATTGCTGTATTCAGCATCAGAAACACAGAACAAGGAGGTGAAGATACAGCACAGTTGAGTGGCTGGCTGAGAATTAGAACCTTCAGAGGACAATTTTACAACCTTTCACATTTTCAACTTTAAAGAGCAACTTGCTTTAATATGAGTCCAGTGCAGTGAGAGATTGAATTGTTAGACAAGTGTCAGGCAACTATCACTTATCTATCTGTGAAAAAAAAAGGGAAATAAAATAGCATTGGGAGATACAAATATTTAGATCAAGGTACTGTTTTAAAACCTTTGGGTGAAATGTCGTAAAGGTCAGCATAATTATTACAGCATTTTCAACTTGCATCTATGCTTTTTAATTTTGAGGATGAACCTAGGACGTGTTTTCAGAACCTGATTCATGTGGGGAACACCCTGTTCACCAGAGGTTAATTCTTTTCCCAAGCCTTCCAGCTGGGTGGCCCTTCCTCAGAGCCAAGTCCAGAGTATGAGAGACAGCACTGAATTTTAGAGGCACCGAGAGCAAGGATGTGTGAATGTATTTGGGATCCAGCTTTATTAAATCTTCTGGTCCTCAAATATTTATCTAGACAAAACAAAAATCATCTCCAAGTCATTTCTGCTGTGGGGGGCTGGTGTAGCTAAACCACAAAGGAAGCTCATCATACAGCTCCAATCCATACTGACCTACCCTGTCTTCAACAAAGCTTTTTCCAGAGACTGTTCTCCCATGCCAGGAAACAATATGACTGAACTTGTATATATAAAATCTGTACCAGTCACCTCCTTTTCCACTAAACCCTATCCAGCTGTCTGTCTAAATTTCAATGTGTGACATTCTCACAAAGTATTTTTAAATTACCTAAGATATTACAGGTACCTCAAAAAGTAAATAATAATAATAATGACATCTGGCATTTATTTTAAATTATCACCTTAAGGTGGAGTATCATCCTCCAGCTATCCAACTCCTGAAAGCACCAGTTGCACACATGTTCAAAGAAAGCATGGCTTGCATACATTCACACATGAACACACACTCATCTTTGACTTCACTTTTTGATGTAATTCAATGCTAAAAAAATACTGTGGAATTTACAAACATTCTTGCCTTTGCTTTTCTATTTCTCTCTTGTAGATGACACCACTTCTAAAACCGTTCAGGTATAAGAAACGTTACTTGTTTTGGTGGCAAGGCTTGATTTTTGTGTGCTCTTAGCTTCTCAAGAGCTGTTGCAAAACTCTTGGAAGCTTTTCAATCCCCCTCAGAGCTGCTGGTACAGCTGAGAGTTAAATCTGAATGCCTTTAAATCATTGCTTGTGGGTTCACAGAAGGAATTCTGCTGCAGGCCTTGAGGGCCATATGCCTGCTACATGCTTGTGTGTTCTCTTCCCTGTACCTAATATTTTGCTGTTGACTCACAAAGAACTGAAAGAGGAAAGGAAAAAAAAAAAAAAGCTTTATAATTTTTATAGGAAATGTATATATTACGTGTTGCTAGGAGGAAATGTCAAGAGAGAAAAATAAATGCTTTCTGACAATTACTAGTCATTTTGTGCCAGCAGCTAAACAGTATGAGAGAGCTCTGCTTTCCCTCCCTGAACACAAGAGCACACAGGAGATGAATCACTCCACTGAATTAGCACGTTGGCTCATGCACATTTGGGAACCTGTTCAGTTGTTTGCAATAAGCTCTTGCAAGATTTGCCCCAGGTGTTGACAGGGGCTAAACCTCAGTGAGGCACAGACACCCACAGAGTGCTCCATGTCACCCCAGTGTACACCCAGCGTGGGGCACACGAGTTCTGGGTCGTTGGATGAGGAAGTCTGACCCCCCAAAACCTTCAGAGTGTCCTGCCACTTATCCCTGTGGGGCACTGGGAGCAAACAGAAACCTCTCCACAGAGCACCAAGTCCTGATGCTGAGCTGCCCCCCCTTCTGTGAGGCAGCCCTGCTTTACACACAGGGGCCTTCAACATCACTGGGCTTCTAAACTTCATCACTGGAGGCACAGCAGTCGTCTGGGGGGTTGTTTTCTCGGATTTTTTGGGGGGGACTGAAATTAAAGTAACAGTTCCTAATGGTAAAGACACTCTTGGGAGTGTCTGTGACTCTGAGAGGACCTCGAATGCAGGCTGGGAACAAGCACTGGTGGGAAGAAATCTGACTCACAGCCAAAGCCAGCACGCCTTTCTCCTTGTGGCCAAAACCTTCCTGCTCCTCTGAGCCTTTAGGCTTAGGTTCATGATACCAGATGTTACTCCACTTACCAAAAATAAAAGCTGACAAGAATGGATTATTTTTAACATGGAACAGTTCATCAGTGCTCAGCACAGGGTGTGAGAGGTTGGTCCCAGCACAGGATGGGTGCAAACAGCTGGGTAAGGAGTGGGAATTCCTCAGTGCTGCTGAAGGCTTCCCATGATAAAAATACACAGCCAAGCCTCTCCTCTGAATCAAGCACAATAATGTTTCTCATTTCCAGGGGTAGAAGAATGCCACAGGGGAACGTGGTACAGGTTTGGAGGCATCCAGATCCAACAGTGCATCCTCATTCCCAGGTCAGAACGGGAAATTATTTGTACCAGGAATTACTACAAATCTTAGTGGTACTGCAATAATAGTGTCTCATGTACACAGCCTTTCTGAGAATCCACAGGCAAATTAAAAAGGGCCCCACATCAATTAAACCTCAGTTACAGGGGAGAGAGAAAGGATGCACTGGAAAAACATCTTCCAAACTCGTAAGGGCCAGCAGAGGCAGACTGGAGAAAATTTATCCTCATAAGCAGTAAAACACAATCATGATAGAAATTGGACCTCACCAGGAAGGCTCCTACCAGCTGATGCAGTGAGAGGGCAGGATGCTGGAGCCACATTTTAGGAAATGTGATGAGCAGCACATAATCACATTTCACAAACAGAATACAGAAAGTCCACTAAACAGCTTATAGCTCTTAACTCCTGCAGCTGCTGTACACTAGAGGGAACTGTGCCTCCTGCTTTCCCATTTGTGGCAGCCCATTATGGGTCATGGAAGAACGGGACAAACTGACCACATCAGACAAAGACTCCAGTGGAACATAAAGCTCTCTGCAACCCAAAGATTTTCCTTTAACCAGTCTCTGCTGTCTCCATCACCATAATGACAGCATTACAAGCATATTTCTTTTTAGAAGGCTGCATTTAAAATCATTTTATAATCACATGCTTCATTTCTTGTCCACATTTGCAAAATATAATCAATTAAATTAATCTATTCTATTATTCTTTAGATCTCTCTCAGTTCTCTCTGTACTGTGAAACACTGCCTTGCACTCCAAAACCAATTTTCAGCCTTGAAAATGGAGCAGTAAGTGAACAATAAATATGGATTTCTGAAAAGCTAATATCAGAGGCTAGGTATTCAAAGCAGGAATGTTTTAAAAGGGGCATTAAATCTAGAGATCTGTAGATCAGCAGTCTGGGTCTACTTTAAGTCACTACATCATTCTGCTAATAAATCAATAATTCCCAGACTTCCTGTGGCAGCAGACAAACCATGAAGTCTTTCCAGGCCTCATCTCCCCATTTCTACTTCTCTACCTGACAAAGGTGTTGCAGTGATAACCACATGAAACGTTATGTGCTGCTCTGATAACCTGATAACAAGAGACAGACAGGGTGTGTGAAAAGCTCCCCAATACTGGAAACTCTGTGTTAACAGAAATGCAAATACATGATGGGAATCTAGAAAGACTAGTTAGCATTGCACTGACACATCTACACTGCTTCTGGTCCCAGCACTGACACATTCAGCACTAACTCAAGTGTCATTTTATCTCAAGGGACGATTATGCCATGGGAGACTGAGCCAGTGTAGGCTCCATCTTCTGTAGGGGTCCTTCACAGTGGATCCCTTTGGAAAACAGAGATCCCTGTGGACCCCAGTTGGGCCCCTGAATCCTCATTGCAATGAGAACAACAACAGTGATGGGGGAAGCTGGATCCTCCTCTGTCATTCCCATTTCAAGGCTGTTTAAAATCTACTGTTGTAGCTGTACATGTAATATTTTCCATATACTCATCAGTTGTTCTTCAGCATCACTCTGCCATCACTGTGAGGATGTGTAAAACGTCCTCGTGCCCTTCTTTACTTGCTGTCTGGTTTCAATCCTCTTTGGAATTAATAAAGATCACTTTTGAGCTCCTTATCTTTTAAAGGACTTATGATAAAAACTGTTTCCATCCACACACTGAAAAAACAAGAGTAAGTAAAGCCCAGCAAGAAATATGAAGTATCAGTAGAGACAGAGCTGAAGCAGATGGCTGAGCACAAACATCTGAATTTCTAGTGAAGGCAGTAAGAATTTATGGCAAACTCTATATTTCACAAGTTTCCCTTACATATTTCAAATATCAACATCTCCTTTATCAGGGTCAAGGTCCAAGTGGTGGGATGGGAAATATGTATTAGCACAGACAGTTATTCAGGCTGCTGAAGCTGCAGACAGGATCTCGTGGTATTTACAGAAGCAGACAGGCAAACTCCTCACCCAACTCCCACTGACATGCAGCAAGGGTGGGAATTAACAGTGCTCAGAGACAACTCTTCAGCCTTTAAGATAAAGATGATGTACCCCAGAGTTTGACAGCAAAGCAGGAGTGTAGTAGATTGTTCTCCAGGTGCTTTGGTGGGGGTGCCCAGAGCTTCACAGTGAACTTCTAAGCACAGAATTACCACTATCAGCAGGTGGAATATACCCATTCTTAGGTTTATTGGATTTTCAGGCCCTAGATCAATCTCCCAACAAAGCACATCCCTTTGCTTCTCTATTTAGATTGATTACTGTATTAGAAATATGTCTTGTAAGGAAAAATACTACCAACATCTAGAAACGGTCTGAACCAGATGAAATTCATATTTGGTTGTTACTACTTGCTAAAAGTCAAGTTGTGTATTTTTTTGTTCATTAAATATATTCACATACAGAAAAAAAGTTCATAGGTAATTACAACTATTTCAAACAAAGACTTTGTTGCTCTTAAACTGGTTAAAAACATAATCCTGAAACAATCTGCATAAATACTTCAGTACAGCAGATAGAAATGAACATGCCTGCAGGATGCCATAGACTAAAAATGCATAGATGAGGCTGCAAAAATAGCAAATATCCATGAAATGCATGAACCAGTGATGACTTTGTGAAATTCCACTGTCTGAGGTGAATATTTTTCTCTGCAGAAAAGGATTGCAAACTGCTGCAAAAAGTGCACAAAATCACTGCTATATATATGTCAAGAAATAAATTACTATGAAGTTTGCTGCCCTGCCCTGTTTTAAAGAGTTACATAAATCAGCAAATTTCTCACTTCCACTGAAATACTAATTAAAATAAAGGAAGGAGAACATTATCATTTTCCGTGGAAAACTTGCCCTGGTCTCAGATAGTTGCAATATTTCAGGAAGCACAGTGGCAATGAATATTGGAATTCACCAAGGCAATAAAATGAGGCATAACAGCTGTTCTTAAACAGGAAGGTTATCCAGCCCTCAGTGTACCTGCTCACCAGGGCCTCTCTACACACTGGGGAAAACATCCTTTCACCACTGAAGAGACTCCACCTGCCTTTTCCCCCATTTTACAGCCAATCTTCCAAGTCAACTCCTATGGAGAACCACTGTGTGATTATTCCTTGCAGCTCCCCTCACAGAGGACTCCTACACAGCTCAGTTGGCACAGACAGACACAGAGAGGGTTGTATGAAATGCATTCCAGCCCACATCACCACTTGGGGCTGTCCTGAGGAACCAGGACACCGAGTCCCCAAGTGGAGAGTCTGTTCCATTAGTGGTGCTGAGCTGTGACTTGTTTTTGAGTTGGAGCACATTACAGGTTTGATCCAAAGTCCTGGGTTTAAGGAAAGACACCAGTGGACTTCTAGTCATGGTTGTGAGGGTTAACAAGCAATAAGGAAAGGGATGGAAAAGCCTCATGACTCCTTTCTAGGATTCCAATCTTCTCCTGTGTTATCTGGTAGAGATGTCCCTTATGTCACTGCCAGAATGCTCCCATCACCTTTTCCTTTCCTGACCCACTTTGCATTCCTCTCTGGTTCATCTTTGACTCTCACAATTAAGTTTATTCCTGTCTATCATCACATTCATTTGCAAAAAATCTGCAAAATGTCAGAAGTCAAGGAAATGTAAAAACATGAACTCAAAGAAGAGGGAGGGAATCGATGCTTCTGTGTCAGAAGTCAACTTGCCTATTTCAAAAAGCACTCTGCTGGATTTTATCCTTTGAAAGAAGCTATGGCCCCTTCCCAGAGATGTACTCAGATCTGCTGGTGTCTCCTCTGCTGAAACAGCACAAAATCAACCACATGGAATGTTCAGCTACAGCACTTCTGCTCCGGGGGCTCAGCAACCTGTTGGGACCACGGCAAAGATTCCCAGGCTGCAAAGCTCTCAGGATTTGATAGAGAGGAGCTGTTTCTCTGAAATCCCTCTTTAAAGCAAGGCTGAGTGCTAAACATGAAAGGGTAGGAAATCAGCCCAGACATATATATATATTTTCAAGGTTCTATATTTACCCTGAATCTGTCCAGCCACAGAAGCTCCACACGCTGTGTTTGTTCACACAACACACACATTGCCTGACCAAAGGGGTATTTTATAAATCACATAAGAGTAACAGTTTGCAAATCACAGGTGTGCTACAGCATCTGGCATGTACTTTAACTGGCAGGAGGAAGGTGGTTGATCCCATACAAAGGGAAAGTATAAAGCCTAAATTCAGTTTGATGATATGCCATAATGAGTGTTGCAAAAGCAAAATCAGGTGTTCTGGCAAACTAGGAATGCTGAAATATTACAGGAGCTAAACATACTGCTCAACACCATTAACTCAATACCATGGGCATCCGTGAGATTTGAAGCTCCAGAGCCCCAGTTGCCTAAAATGCTAAACAGAAGAAGCAGTTTTGCTCCTACCAAGACTTCTTTTATTTGCACTGTGCCCACTTAATGAAGCATGAATTTTAATTTAGTCTGACACTTGGATATATTTTTAGATTTGGTTTTTCATCTTTTGTGCATAATTCAATTTCCAAGCTGGGAGGTGTGTTAGAGGGTGCTAAACCGTGCACTTTAAAGAATCACTTTTTCATGTAAACTGTCACAGCACGTGTACAAAAGTTCATCTGAAGGAAGATGTCATTAGCATGGAAAACTGGTCTCCCTGTGGATGCAAAGATAACTTCAAATACAAGGTCTGCCAGTTCTTTAGGCTTTATTGATATAAGTATTTGCCATAAGGTACATATTTTAATGGTAAGATTTTCAAGGTTACTGCTGTCTGTCTGCTGCACACACATCTGATGTCCATAAATCTTTGAGCATTACAGAGTATTTGGACAATACAAGTGTATTATGAAGTTATCTAGAAATGATTGAAGTACTCTTTGATCATAAATATACAGCAGCAACAGTGGCAGCCGAGGGCTTGCTTGGAAAGGAATAAGTATCATGTGGGAGACAGACTTTTGGAGAATTAATACACTATTTTCTGCATTTTCTTGGTTCCTGTACAGCTTCAGAGGAAAGGGAAGGGGGACACATGGGATGGGAAGGACAATTTAACATTGCTATAATCTACAAACATACCTGGTCCTCTTTTCCATGTCATTTATTTTAAGGTAAATAATGACTTAGTAAGTGATGGATAAATATGATTAAGTGATGGGATGTCTATAAAGCCAAAGCTAAATTTAAAACCATGCCACTCACTACAGAAAGATTAGAAGCAGTGCAAAGCATCTGATGAATGCTGCTCATAAAATTTTTCTCATCAACACATGCTCCCAGGAGGATTCTCCAGTGACACAGTTCTGCACTACTGGATATACACAGATTTAATTATTCATTTTTTCAGCAGAGGTCGTGCAGAACATGATACAGACACCTGATGGTAGTAGGTGTGGTGGCAAACACAGAGCAACAGATGGTTCCTCACCCCAGGAACCTTCAGTGTGGCTCCAAAAGCACAGGACTGTACAGACATTTAGGGAAGCACAGGGATGACACAGGGCAGGAGGAGAGGCACAGGTCTGGACAGACCCACATAAGCTGGTGGTGAGCTTGGAGAGCTTTTAAGGTGAGGTTTTAAGGAGGATAAGGATATGACTTTGCAATCTTCCCAGGGATTTGTTTAAAATCTGAAGAATAATCTCAGAGAAAACAAAAAAACCCAGGTTCTAAATATCTAATTGTTCACAATGATATGTCCTCATTAGCCAAATAAACATAGCAATGGTCATCCCAAAGTACACAGGGGTGAACAGAGGTGGGGGAATGTTTTTAAAACTCTGATTTAGCTCCTACCATTAAGTGAGCTCATTTGAAACTTAAGGTCCTTTAAATATCATCACACAGAATAATGTTCAGGGCTTAAAAACAGCTGCTGAAGATGGACCTACAATAGCAAAAGTGTCTGTTCAGGTATGCTGCATCTGCTGGCTGTTTTAGTTTTTTTCTCTGCACTTTATTTGCACCATTTGGACTTAAATAAGCCTATGATATCAACTATTTACTGTTCAAAATTTCAACTAGATGCAAGACAGATCCTCTGCCCACAATTCAGACAGACTTTCAAATGCAACACATGGTGACAATATATTTTCCTGACCCACTGGAGAGTTACTCAGGTCCTCTGCTGTATATGATGTGCTCTCTTCAGTATCAAAACAATCACCTTTGCATCATGACAATATTAAAGCAAAATATACCGGACAAGCATTTTTCCTTGTTAAAGTTTTGTAATTTCTTTTTCTTACAGTAACAAAATACTTGGAAAAGCTCAGGTGAAAAGTGCTACCAATGCATTCAGAATATTGTTGTATAATTAATCATCTAGATTTCATTGTAATATGATAGGGATTAACTAAATGATTGCCAACGTTTAATTTACCTAAAGGTCTGGACATTAAATACCCTTTAATTTCTGGATTGTCAAAGTCAGTTCCAGTATTCATATCTTGCCTTTCCATTCCCCTCCTTAGTCCCCTTGGTTGATTCTGGTCCTTCTGGGGCCTGTGTGGATTAGGGTTTGCACAACACACACTGAGCAGTGGTTCACACAGGAAGCAACACACAAAGGACCCAAATTACGAAGCTCCCACTGGGAAATCTGCCACGTGAATAAGGCTGGAAAACCTAAGCCAATAAGCTAATTAGGAGCTCCAGAATAAATTTGCCATAGGATTATTTTATTGTGACCCTGGCATGGCCCTCTCCACACACTCTCCATCCTCTTCTTATAACACTCTGCATAAGTTAGCCTTTGCACATTCTTAATTTCCAGGCACTCAAGTAGATGAGTAGTAATGAATATATTACCAGTATTACTGTTCTATATGTTATAGTGGTGGCAAAAGCTGAGCACTCGTGATTAAATGCAGGAAGTTAAAAGGTGCTGTCAACAGCCTCTTTCTCTCTAAAGGTTTTATTTCTTCACCATTCTTCTCTTGTTGCTTTAAGTAGAAAAAATGCTGTGGTAGTGATTTCTTTATTAGAAATGTCAGTAGGGTCTGCCAAACTTTAATCAGCTCACTCTGGTGTTGGACCAGACTGGCATAAACTTTCTTTATGAAATAAATGCCTACCTTATTGAGCTTGCTATTAAAATACTGCAAATACCACCAACACATTGAATGCAGCATTATCTACCTATCAGTTTGAATCTAAAATATGTTAATCCCCAGAGAAGGAGAACCAATGCTGTCAAAGATTTCAGCCAGTGCTGGTGACCTTCACAATTCAAACTCTCTTCTTGCTCAGGTTTTAAATAATTGTGAGCAAGGTTTCTTCCCCCCCCCCCTCCTTTCTATGTTCACACACTCAAAGCTCCTACGTCCACTAATTCAGAACCAGCTGTAGGTATCCTGCCAAGCTGCCACCTCTGGGAACAGCTGAGGAAGCTGTCACTTCACCACTTTGAAGTTGATTGATCTGCTTTCTGACTGTGATCCCAGGAACATTAATTCCTCGGTGAGAAAGTCTGCCACAACAGTCTGGTCTAAGGCTGGACAGATTTATCTGCTATTGGTCACTCTGGAACCAGATAAGAAACGGGGAGAAAACTTTCTTCTCTTTGTTCTGTATCACCACTGCTGAACAGCAGTGAAAGGAGGAGCTGAAGAAAGCACAGGAAAAGGGAGAAAAGTTTTCAATTCCATTTGGTCAAGACTGTTAACGAAACTAAAAATATATGTGTGCCTGACTGGGGATACTGGACTGAACATTTTGTTCTCCCTCTCCCCAGCCCTCCCCACTTCTGACAGTATTCAAGCATTTTTGAAAAAATCATCAGCCCAAACCTGGTATTTTATCCAGCTTTTTCTGTAAATTATGGTTAACCATGGATGTGCAATGACTTTCTCTATCTAAAGATCCTTACCAGTATCTCTTGACACAAAGTCCTCATAGCCATGATTCCACAGCTCGCATTTCATATTATTTTTTCTCGTTTTGTTCCCATCCTAACTTGAAATGTGCTCCTGAATTCACCCTTCCAATTGATTAATTTGAAATAAATGGTTTGAGAAAGTATCATTGCTGAATTTCAAGCAAGGGTTCAAATCCCCCTGATGCCAGTAAGATTTCAGATTAAATTTAAATACTTCAGGGACTCAGGGAAGGGATACAAGGTGTGCTCTAGGCCAGTCTTACAGAGGTAGGTTGCCAAGGTCTGAACATATCAGTGTAGTAATTATGCAAAATCCACACTTCTAAAACTTCCTGCAGAGCAAAATGAGGGCTTTCTTCTTGGCTAATCACCCCAGTCTGTGATGCTCTCTGAAGAGCACTCACTCTTCTCTTTTCAGCTTCCCCATAGTTTTATCTACTGCCTACAAGATGGATATTGGTTACACTGACTGATCTCCCACCTCCTTGTGTGTCATAGCAAGAGCAATCAAGAGGGGACTAAATATGTGCATACTAATGAAATGCAACTAAACAAATGGTGCCAGTGCCAACTGAAGTGAAATGCTTTTCCATCCAGAGGAATTTTTCCAAAATAGTTCCAAAAAAAAAAAAAAAAAAAAAAAAAAATAACAAAACCCCCAACAGCGTGAGGGGCTTTAAATTTATTTAAAACCAAACAACCAGGGCAGAGAAAAATAAGTTGAGAATTTCATACAAACTCCACTGTTTGAGACTGGGTTCTTTGAGGTCGAGCTAAAAGAAGGAAATGCCATCTTTCAGCCTTGGTACATTCTTCCCAGCTACTCATTTTCTGTGAGACACTGAGAAGAAATCATGACAGATGACTCCTCTGCACTATCCGTTTGCCCCAGTTTTACAGCAGAGATCAGAAAATTTATTGGATTTTGCCTGAAAAAGAGACAGCATGTAATAACCCTTGTCTAGGAAGGATAAATAAGATGTTGAGTGGGGGTAGAAAAGCACCTTATCTGCTAATTGTAAGGAAAACTGTAAAATCAATACGAATATAACAAACCAGCCAAAGCAAACTTCAAATTTCTGTTCAGGTGTGAGCAATGAAACAGTGCCTGTTCCAAGGAAGAGGTCACTCCTGTCATTTTCCATGTCATTTTCCATGTAATTTTCCTCTCCCACATTTTTATTGTGTGGCTGTTTAGTTTGTGCAGTGATGGCTTTTCTCTGTTGTCTGCAGTGGGACCAGCTAAAAGCATCTCATGGAACTGCAGATTCCTGGATCCCTGGCATGAACCTGAGCACTGGGAACTTCTTTGTACTTAGGTTTTACAGAGAGCTACTCCTTGTTTCAGGCAGTCAGTGTCAGGGCACAGTGGGGGAAGAAGAAATAAAACAGCAGCATCTCAGACTCTTATAAAATCTCACCCTCTTTGTTCGAAGCAACCAACGCATCTCCACTGTTTCCTCCTCTTTCCCTCTCTCCACAAAGACCCCCCAAACTCCTCAAATTCAAAAGCACTGCTTGTCTCTGCTGCTTGAGGTGCATTTAGCAATTTTTCACAGCAGGGGAGCAGTTTAGTTCCTTCTATGCCACTCTGCTCACCCTGAGGCGAAGGAACTGCTGTTGGTGGTCCCCCAGAAAAGAGAGGGTCTAACAACAACCAAGGGACAGGTAGCACCACATTAAGTCATAACATGCCCTTCATATCCTGTTACAAATTGGCATTTTTTGTGGCTCATTCAGTGCTGAGCTCTCTAAACCAGATAAGGGAGAGGAAAACGTGAAGAATGTACCATCAGAGCCATTAAAGAGCTTCCAAGGCAATAGGAACGTGACCATGGGAGTGCCCACATCAGCAGCACATTTCCATTAAGGCCTTGCAAAAGCTCCTGCAATTTTGGACAGGCAGAAAACGAGCACAAAGCTCCCACTGAGAATATGTACACAGAATTAATTCATTAAATGTTGTTTCTCGGACCAAAATAATGTTCAGATGTTTTAATCTATTGCATCTAATATAGTTAATTACCTGACAAGGAGTTTAGATGCTGCCCCAAGAGGAGAGGAAATAAAATGTTCTAAATAAAACATGACTACAAATGGGGTGGAAATCACAACTTTCCGTACATATAAAAGATGTTTCCTTCACTAGGATTCATCTAAGGGAAGTGGGAAATTGTGTAAATTCTAAATTAAGCACCAGAGGCTATTCACACTGTCCTTAAATAAAATTAAACACCCACTCAGAGCTTTGGCAAACAAATTAAGGTTGCAAGTGAAGAGAGCAAAGTATTTTTTAAGAGCTCTGTCTGAGAGTCTCTGTCTGTTCTTCTGTCAGAAGAAAGGGGTTTGGTTGGGTTTTGCAGGGAGGGGGACAACTTTTTGCTATTCTGAAATCATAATTTAAAAAAAAAAATTGAAGTAGTGGAGTTTTTCCTGGTTTTTTTTTACCATAAGAGTACACTCCATTTGAATCTGCTCCACATGCATCAGTATTTAACATTTAAATTAAGTTTAGTAAAAATTGGCTGTATGATTAAAGCCTTACAGGGAGCTGGGCACATGCATTTTTTTCAGGTGTGTGCTAGAGGCACTTTCCATTTTCAAGTCACAAAAATCAAAGCAACTGCACTACCATTGATCCAGAGACTTTACATCTGCTGTGCCAAAACTGAACAGCCATTAGTACAGTCACAGGGATGATAAAGTACAGAAAACATTGAAACCATTCTGTCTCCTCAATCATTCTGGAATGTAAAGCTGACCAGAGATAAACCCAGCTAATTTAACAATACCACTAATTATTCTTTTTGAAATGGAAAACTGCATAAGACACAACAGTCTTCTAAACTGAGTATCTTAATTCCTATTAACTGATAGCTGGCATGAAATAATTCCTCTGACCCAGGTGCTGTTATTAAATTAATTACATGTCTAATTTCTATTACAGGCAGTTAGGGAAGAATAAACAGATTCAGTATAAATATGCTACAAAAAGAAGAAGCTATTAAAAAGGTAGGTGTAATTTTTCAGCCTCTGAGAAAAAAAAAATCACTGTCCAAAGTGCTGCTTGCAAAACTTGACCCCTAAATTTGAGTCATAACTTGATGCCAGTCCATTACAGGATCAAAGAAATACAGAATAGGATCCATGACAGACAAAAATGCTTTTTGCTAAATTATTCCTGCAAATGAAGAAACTCAGGGAATCATTTGTTGGTTTGACTTCAGGGAACAAAAATAACAGGCAAGGTAAACCTGTGCATTAGTTAAATTTCCCACACCGAACACTATGAGAAAAATGCTGCACAGGCTGCTGAGAAATATTCAGATTTATCAAAAGCATCTGTATTTTTTGGTAGTGGCAGCACCTATAGCATAAAATGTCCTCCCATTTCAAGATTGCTACATTTCATAAAACAAAATCCAGCAGCCATAATTTTTTAAAAACGCTTATTTCATTATGTTGCAAGCCAATCTTTCATTTATTTGCCTAAATTAAGGTTGCCTTTACTCGAATGCTCTCTCCAGATAACAAGCCCTAACCATTTTTGTTAGGTGATGTTTTCCCCTTTGTTTCAGATGTTTTCCATCTGTTCAGCTGTTTGTTGACAGAGGAAACCAATTTCAAGGCAGTTCAGCAATACTGAACTGAATATATTTTTGCATTTCATGTGTGTTTTTTTCTCTTGTGTCTTCCTCAAATCATGAATTTGTTCAGCTATGGTCTAAAGGTAGAAAGAGGGCAGGACCTTTTTTAAATTTTTTTGAGTAATACTCAAAAACTACTTTAATATAGAAATCTGGTTATGGTTATACCTTTGGCAAAACTCCATCACAAAGTGATAAGATTCAAGCCCATAGTTCTTGTTCAAGTAAATTCACAATCAGACCCAAAGAGCACAGGACAACAGTCTGAAAGACTTTATTCTTAACCGCCTCCCGTGTTTGTTCAATAAATGAGGGCTCCAAAGTCAGCGAGGGAACATCTACACCAATAACAGGAGGACTTGTCTGCACAAACCTCTCAACCTGCTGCTCTTTTTCCCCCTCTCAGTCTATTAAATCTATAGACATATTTTGCTGTCTTTCTTGAACATGCAGCAACACATCCATATATGTAAAAAACTGAAATAAACTAGTATTGTACATTATCAGCTATAGGGGATCCAGTGAACTTCCCTCATCATGAGCACCAAGAACAGCCAGGAGGTTCTGTTCCCTTTTTTAAACTGTTTTCCCAGGGGAAATAATCTTAGAGAGACAAATTGCCTGTGGATTTACCTGTCAGTCCCACCCTGGCAGTGTCAGTGGCAACTCAGCAGGAGATGCTGCCCACTCGTTTTGCTCATAGTGAGACAACGTGGGAAGGAGTCGGGAATTCTGGAAGGAGGAGGATCTTGGGAATGCAGCAGTGCAGAAGGGCACGAGGATGAAAAACTGTAGGACAAAAATCTGTAGCAAACCAAATTTCTGGAAGCTCTGTTGCTTACAGAAGCACCAGTTTACTTCCCAGAGGGACAGGGAGCCACTGCACTGGCACAGTTCTGAGCTTGATCTATCCAGCAATGTGATTCCTTCCCCTCTCCAGTAACACTTCATCAGCAACACTTTCCAGTTCTCCAAATGACTGAACAACAGCACTGAACCAAATGCACCATCTATCAACAAACACAAGTTTGCTGTTTCATTTTGGTGAATATTTTTCACGTAGTTTGTTGGGGTTTTTTTAACTCGCTCTTCCTTTCCTAAGGCAAGTGTTTGGGAAAGCTCATTTTATAGGTTTTATTGCCAGCCAGACATCTTAATCATATGGAATGTCTCCATTTCTGCTGGATCTTCTTTTATTTAGTTTTTATGATCCTCTAAAAGAATTTTAATGTCAACTTGTAAGACAAGAACTCCTCATTGCCAGGATGGGTATTATACTTCCTGGCTTATGCACTTTGGTAGAGGTTTGAAAAAGGCACAGACAATATACATCAAATTCTCTTCTGGTAAGCAGTTAAAAATACTACAGGAAACCTACTTTTAATCTCATATTCAAAACATTTTGCAAAGTATTTGTGCAAAATGCCTTATCATTCAATTTGGCATGTTGACACCCGCATAGCATTTTAACCAGAACAACTTTTGATCTCTGCCTTTCAACTTAAAATTGAAAATATTTTATACTCCCACCACTTTTTGCATGCTTAGTCTCCATGGAGACTACAGGACCATCACTTTTTTTTTTCCTTTTCTTTGTTTTTTTTTTAATTAACACCATGGCCATATGTCACCTGAGTGCAAATGCAGCGGAATTTTCAAGGGCTTTCCACTCCATTTCAGTAGGATTATAGGTCAGTGAACCTTGAACAGGGAGAGCTAAATACAGTGCCTCCTGATAGACTATAAAAGCAAAGTTAACTCACCTAAGGAAAAGATACAGTGAAAAGCAATACTTAAGTGCAGGACTATTAGGCTTGCCACAGAATGATGCCCACTATATCTCTATATTTGTTTTTTATAAGCCTTCTATCCAAGGTTTCCAGAAGCTTTTATAGACACTAAGCATGTAATGCTTAATATTATCACCTCAGCCTGAGGATCTAGAAAGCATTATTGTCTCCACTCTCTGTGAAAAAACTAAGCCATGGATGTGTGGTCACTTGTCTCAGGTCACACCAAATGTGACGCAGCTCCTGCTCAGCTGCTGCTGATCCACGGACTCCCTGTGTTCTCCTCACCCTCACTACCCACTGCAGCTCCTTCCCTCCTTCTGGCACTCACATGGGATTTCCAATAAGCCATTTTGGGGTATTAACAGTGTTGGTTTCTGGTAATTTAGATGGCTGAACCAGCTCCCTGCCAGATCAGGCCACAAAGGAAAAGCAGGAGAGGGGGGAATGTGCTCCCCCCCTCAGCAGGCACAGCCCTTAACTCAGCTGAGGGCAGACAAGGAATGGGAAAAGTATCACACCTGCTCACAAATCTGCAGCTTAGGCATGTAATTTCTTAACTTACTTAGGCTCTAAATAAGTTGTGGACACTGCACAACCTGCACCATGCACAAGTCCATAAAGCCACCTGTGCTATAAATGCAGCAATACTTATATTTGCTAAATGAATATATGCAATGAAAATAGTTCAGCCAATACCCCTTTTTTTTCCCATTGGAAATAATTACATTCTGCAAATTCTGACAACTGTGTATAGAATATATATTTATTTTCCTGTAAAGCAACCTGCCCCCTCTACCTGCTGCAGTGGAACAGTGTATGACACTATCCCAAAATGCCTCTCCAGATTCAACAACTGCTGTGGGCCATCAGCCTTTCATTATTATCTTCCACTCTTCTCTTTCTTGCCTTCATTTAAAAAAAAAACAAAACAAAACCAAAAACAATAAAAGATAACATGAGAGGGCAAAAGTGAACAGTCTTGGCTCAATGCCTTCTGTGAAACGAACTAAGAAAAGTTTGGAATTAAAAATCACGTTTTTCTAACAGGGAAAAGATCCCCAACACCAAAAAGTGTTCCTCCTCTCTGCCCTTGGTAACATGTTAACTGGGGTTGTGCTTTCGAGTGCTTGCAGGGAAGGGCAGAGGAAAAGTTATTGACTATGTGATTCTGCAGAGGGATGAAGGGATGGTGTTTTGCTTTGTATCCTGTCTGTGAATCAGCCCAGGATCTATACACAAGCAGCAACGGGGCTGATCAATCTTTATTCCTACACAATCAAGCAAAGCTGCATCTTCAAGTCCCTTCACTGACAGCTCATAAAACGATGGTATTGATCACCATGCCCGAATTTGTAGTTTTGACAATAAAAGCAATTTGTTTGGGGGGTGGAAACAGCTGTATGAGGTGAATGCATGTGGTTTATTAACTTTAAAACATAATTCTTCTGAGCAATAATATGAAAGGTTAGACAGAACTTTTTAACCTTGAAGATTCCGACTTCCACTTTCCCTACTAAGACACTTTCCCCCTGAGAAAAACCTCTATTTTAGATTTTGGAGTCACACAGAGGTAGCAGGGTGTGCCTCCATGCCACAGCTAATGTTTGTGTGCTCTTCAAAGTGAACACTGTTAGGTTCATCTCAGTTCAGGTGGAACTGTGGTCTTCAGACAAAATTAACCTCTGGAGGGCTCATGCTGCCTTACCTAATAGTTTCCCTTGCTGTAAGGCAGGGTCCAGCACAGCTGTTAGACCCAACTAGAATTTAACCAACCCCACACCTCTCAAACTCCAGATACATCTCCTGCCTTCGTGCTCTGAGTCAGCTGTACTCACATCCTCCTGAAAGCTGATGGAGGAGCAAAGTTTTCCTGGTTGGAGGTGTAAGAAAGAAACTTCCTCACCTTACAGAAAGAGATGCTGATAATCACCACTGCTTGTCCTAACCCCATACCACTGATCTGCCCTGAACTTCTTCATCCTGGCTCAGGAAGGGATCCCAGTGATAGAAAGCCTAGAAGATTCGGGAGCACTTAAATAAAAACACAAATGGAATTACTGTTATTCATTGGCTGCACTCACACCCACACAAAAGCTGCACTGGAATTTCCACCCAAGAGCCCAGTTTTACTTTTCCAGCTTCACAGCACTAACATTTTGGTTGGGTATTTTCATCTGATAGTTCCTCCTTCTTCTTTTCAGCAGAACCTTAACTGATCTCCAAACCCAGCCTACCTTATTTCAGACTAGGGACCCTTTCAACAGTACAACACATTTGATTGTTATGCAGCAAAGCCAGGGCTGCACTACAGAGACAAGATTTTCTGGCAATTACTTAAGCATGAAAAAGAAGCAGCTCCATGAGGACGAAGCAAATAAAAGAGTTTCCTATAGAGCTCTGTCTCATGGATGATGGACTCTCACGTCCAAGAAACTACAAGCTCTTATTTATGAATTTTCTATGATTGGCTATTCATAAGAATTCACCTGCCTAGAGACTCTCTATTATGTTTTTCCTCTACTGCCTGTTTATTTTCATGAAACATATAAGAAATAACCATCTTTGAGTCAGATATGCTGCTGTCAAATTTAAAACACACTTGCACAGGCAGCATGGTAGCATAAGGCTCATTTTCTCAGAAAACCTGGCTAAAATTCCCCTTTTTCTCCCAAGGAAAAAAAAAAAACAACCAACCAAACAACAAGGAAATTCAGGAAAAATTGACCTAGCTGTAGCTACTTGCTTTATTTCCTTCATTAAAAATGACAAATGTATTCTTGAGTTACCACATGTATAGTACTGCTGGCTGTATTTATGGCATAAATAAGCACGAGTTCTTTACTTTGAAATAAAACACCATACACCTATTATGAGCAATAGATCTACACAACACACTAAGGTGCTTGAATATATATACTTGCCTGTTGACATCTTTCTAAAATAGGGGGAATATTATATTGTTAAAAATAGAAGGCATGAATATTGTTGATGTATAAACAAAAGAGAAAGAATATCCATAGAGTGCAGGAACAGTATGTAAATTTAGACCTAATGTAGCTACAGGGAAACAGATCTCGTATTTTAGGGGAAAAAAGCTTGAAAAACTGACTTAACATCTTTATGCACATTCATTGAGATGGGGTTCTCACAGCACAAATTTCAGGTGGATTTAATCTACCATACATTGAAATTGCAATCGCTTGATAATGCACACGTGTATGTAACTTAATTTGAATTATTAGTCATGGAAATCATTCTTAAGGCTTTATATGCTGCTGTACTAATTTCTTTCATATTTCTACCCAGGCCTTTGGAGGGGGGAGGGGATGGGAAGCAGCAAAAGCTATGTGCACTTCTTTGCAAGTACATCCCATTTTTTTCCTTGAAAGCTTCTGGAGTTTTCCAAATCCTCACATCTCAAGGCTCAAGTTTCATTGAAGATTGTGGGGATTCAAACTGCTTATGGTCAGTGCCTTCACATCTACTTAATACCTCTCAGAGCAGCCTTTGTGATGCCACTTGCTTTCACTGTAACAAAAAGAATCCAGATTCTTGCACACCTACAATAATGTTAAATCCTTCCCAAGTACTATCCATAGAAAATCAAAGGCATTAAATTGTTGCCTTATTTCTTCTTTTTTGGGGGGGTCTATGCTACATGAAAGACCTCCCTCTGCATTTCTTTTCTCCAGTAACACCTTCCTCTAAAGTAACAGCACCTTTTAACAGAGCACAATGACTCTGTTAACTTTAATGTCTTAGTTTTGTGACAATTAAGGAAGAGATATTCAGCAGAATAAATTGACATACCAGACTGTTTGAAGTGTCCTTTAATCTTCTGGATGATTTTAAAAGTTCAGCTGGTTATTTCATTTAGAGATCAGACCAAAGAAACTCTCTCCTCCCCCTCCTCCTTTTCCTGTAAAATAACTGTGACAGCCTGGAGAAATATTGTCTATCTTGGTTCCAGCCAGTGCCCTGAAGGTGTAAAGCTATAGATGAGTTCAATACAGCTTGTTTCATTGCTAATTTCAGAGGGCATGTAGAGCCTCTTGTTCCCCTGGCTTAACAGACAAATTGACTTTCTAATTTTAGAACAGGAGACTTCTGCACATGCACAGACCAAAAACGCTCCTTTTCTGAGGGATTTAAATACAGATTTTTGCCCCTGAAAAACCACAGCATCTGAGAGACTTGGAACTCGCCATGAAAAATGGTGTTTAGGAATGTTGCCCCAAAGCCAGATGTTTAACCAGCAATCCTGGCATCGCTTGTTCCTTGGGAGATGCCGTTCCAAACAGCTCTGGTTCACCTTCCCTTCGGCACACCACGCTGTTAGCTGGTAATTGCCCTGATTTTAGGGGGAGGCAGCAGGCACGTCCTTTCTGCTTTCAGTGCAAGGTTAGTGTCCCACAGCCTGGCCACGAGGTGCCTGCACTGCTGTGGGACTGAATCTGCCACCTGCCCCATCAGCATTAACTCTCTGCTGGAAGCAGCTTCCCCTTCCTCCCCACCGACCTGCAGCCCAACTCCCCTCCCGTGGCACTGTCAGCAGGGGGTTCCACACTAACCTAACTGGCAACCCAGAAAAACAAATGCATTTATTAAAACAACATTTAAAAGGAGGTTGGGGGGTAGAAATGAAGCGATGTAATTTAGTCCTTCCTGTGTTTGCATTGTAAGAATCTTCATAAATATGCATGTAGCTTTTCCTTGTAGTCTTCATCTAAATATTTGCTTTCTCTACTCTGCCCCTAGCACAATTCTTCCTTCTCCACTTTAAGAGGTTCCATTTACTGTATATTTTTTTGTTATGGCAAATTAAATATTCAGCCTTTGGAGTGAGGACAAGAGCATAATTTTTTACCCCAGCTGGGCAACACATCTATATACACAGGACTGTGCTTGACAGTGATTCTCCTACTTAAGAGTTGTTTTCACCTGTCTGATAATTGTGCATTTCCTTATAATTAAATTCTGCCATTTCTGTGTTTCTGATGGAAGCACCTGGATTATCATTAGCAGCTCATTAGGACTTTCTCAGTGTGTTTACAAGTCGTGATTGCAATTATAGAGTAAAATCTTAATTTGTGGTTTATCCAAGAAGCAGAAGCAGCATTCCTTTTCATAAACAAGATTAATCCCCTAAACCACTGAACAAGAGATATTTTCCTAGAGAGTTACATAAGCATGATGAGAGTGCCAAAACTAGAAACCTAAAAGTAAAGAGCAAAAATGCTGCTTTTACAAAACAACTGCTGATTCCCACCATCTCAAAGGTTTGATCACAAGGCTGCATTTCTGAAACTGTCATTTATCCCCATGCCCCAGAGACAGTCAAATCCTTGATCATTTGCTGCTGAGAACCACTGCAAACAAGATTTATTTTCATGTCATTTACGGGAACAAAGTCTTGATTTTTGAGTAAATAGTAATTTTTCATCAAGACGTTGTAATTCTCTTTGAAACTCTTAAGGACTAAGTCAGAGGTTTATCTCAATAAAATATATAAAAGCAATGGAGAATACACCCACAACCCCCCTCTCTTCCACAGAGCTCTGGATACTGAATGTGCATAAAATCAGATTTGATTCAATCCATCAGAACTTAAAAGCAACTGCAATATAGACAATACACTGAATGTGTATCTCTAACATAAAATAGAGATATTAGAGTATGGAAGTATAACATTTGTGGGTTTGATAGCTACAAAAATAATTCAGACCATTCAAACTTATTTGTTGTACCATCCTCCATTCAGTAGCTGACAACCTTGCAAAAAATGAAGCTAACCAGGTATAAATTTTCATGTCAGAGGTGTATCTAGTTTATAAATTCTGGAAAAACCAAGTTAAGTTTTAGCCATTTAGCCATGTGCAATACAGTTTAGGAGAACAGCACTGTCTGTTCATATCAAAAGACGTTTAGAATTGGAAATAAACATTAAAAACCACAGAGCATTATGAAGTTTCTTATGCTTCCAAGCAAGGACGCAAAAAGTGGCAAGGCACAAATGGGATAAATTTTGGATTTTGCATCCAAAATGCAAAAACTGCACTTTGTTTTCCCTATAAAAGTCTGCCCACATTTTTGAAAACTGTAAGTCTCAGGGCGGGGGGGAGACGTTACTTTGAAAAACACATCATATTGAGTCCTGTCAGAGCTTGTCTGCCAAATTCTCCTCTGCCCATAACTCCATGGAAGAAGTACCATGTGTTCATGTAAGACTGTTTTTAATGAATATGCATGAAAGATTAATTCTAAGATGTCCTAATTTCTGCAACTTTTTAAAGCTTCTCCGTTATGGATGTTGACAAATGCATAATGTATGGACAACATATATACCACACTGTACATTCATTATATTTATTACATCTGGGATAATCTTAATTTTTTATAGCTCTCTTTTGTTCCCTTCTAGGCCTTTTGCTTTCCTTGCCTCAGCTACTACACACAAAGATCTGCACGTGTCTGTGAGAAAATTAATTGCTTCAACAATTAACAGGAAAACGCATCTCAGAGGAAACACTTCATAATCGATCTGTTTCCAGGTACAATATTTGCCACTTAGGGATAGATTAATTGGATTGAAAAAATTATTCAAGCTAATTATTTTCTTTCTAATGTAAGATTAAATGGAAGAGTCTAATCAAGTGAAAACCAAGTTCTACCCAGCCCTTCTCCTTCTCCCGAGCTGACAGGGAAATGCCATATTTGATCCCATACAGTCCCAGTTTCTTGGACTCTGCTCTGTGTCCCAGCAAAGCTGGCTCATTTACCCCCACATTATTTCCTCTTTCTCCACAAGGCATTTGTTGCTATAATGGCCTTTATCTTCCATAAGGGATAAGAGCACATCTGCACTGCTAGTGCTGCCACAGACAGACCTATGGAGGTGATGGTGCATTAAGGTACAGCTGAAATGAGAATTACACAAACACCAGAAACACATGCTTTGGGATTGATTTTTTACAGTTGATTTAAAAGGCCATGTAGGAAATAGGAGATGAAAGTAATATAGTCTCACTTTTGGCAGCATGCACTGAGTAGCTATCCCGTTCCACAGAGTCCATGATGAAATCCATCACAAAACTAGGATTTAAGAAAGCTTCCAGTAAATAAAGACTTCTGAAAAAGATAGTATTCTGTCAACATTGAAGGTATTTTTCTAGTATTTCAGCTAAGGTGAGAAAAAGGCAGGCATGCATCCTTGCAGTATGCCAGGGAATATTTATCCTGAGGAAGGCTGGAGGTAGTAGTCATCTACTCAGCTGATTTCTCATTTGAATATTAGCTTTAGGTAACCCCTGGAACTAAAATTAATACTAACATGTTTACATAAGTGCAGGCAATCCCTCAGCTACCACCCTGGCAATATGGATCCCAACCACAGAGACACTCCCCAGCCAACACATCCCTTCATCTTCCTTGTACCACCCACCCGAAGGCAGAATCAGTGGTGCACTGTGGCTCTGTGGCCACTTGTGGATTGTGGCTTCACATTGTGACCAGCCTAGCCCAGTCTCACATGAGAGAACAGGCAGAACAGCAGAGCTGTCAGTTATTCACATTTCAAGTTACACCTGAGACAGAATCATATTTACATGTCTTATGTGGAAAAACTCTCAGGGTTCCTTCCTGAGTAACCTCCAATGACTCCTGTACTTTTCCAAAGAATCATGCAACGAGCCAATCTTCCCTCCCTGGCTCCCTTATCAGAAGATACAGCCTGATTCCCCACTCCCACACACTCTAAAATGTACTTTTGTCTAAGTTCTTATGTAACATCTTCTCTGTGCATTCCTATGCTCAGATTTGGTGTCAAACCGCCATACATGGAACACGTGATTCATAAACTTACACAGTGAGGATGGATTTCAAACTGAAGGGTTCAGACTTTAACAACAGAGGTGCAAATGGGAAGTGTATTGCACATCAGAACAGCTCTACATAACCCTAAAAATTTATACTCCAGATTTTAGGTGGAAAACATTCACAGAATCTGGGGTGTGTTGGTAGAGGTGGAAGCACCACTTGCTGCTGCAGGGGGAGGAATGAATCACATTACACACTCCTTGCATGTAACCCAAAATATCCAATGAACACACAGACAGCTCTGCCCATGGGATCCTACACCTCACATTTCTGTCCTGCTCCTGATTTTCACATGTGTGTATGTCAGAATCAACTACATCCACTAGGACAAGGCATCCCATTATCCTAACGGCACCTTATTTCTTCTATTGGCATGGGAGTCAATAGAAGCTCTTCAAAAAGAGATCTAAGGCACACTACCAGTTCCAGAGAACTCTATAATACTAAACTCCTGGGAGGGAAGGTTTTTCCTGACTATAAAAAAAGAAAGGAGCCTTTGGTGCCGTTTACTCTGAAGGGAGAAGCTGACAGATGAGGAGTTCCCTGTTTAAATCCTGCCCTGTCACACTTCCCACATGACCCAGAGCAAGTTATTAAGGCTTGTGCAGTTCCAGGGGGTCATAAACCAGCACAACACTGACTTCTGCATTGTCTCAGTGATCAGCTCAGTGCAGCTCCCTGCTGAGTGTATCTACTTACTCAGAGCTCATCTTAAGCCTGCCCATGTAACCCCATTTCACTGCAAGCACATAAACCCTAATAGACAACATGTATTAGTGTCAGAACTGTCCTTCAGTTTATCCCATGTCCTCTCTGTGCTTCTATCAAACCCCACTACACCCCACTATGGGTGGTTTAAAGCCCAAGAGGTGATCAAAGTGAAATAATTAGAGGATGAGTTATACCTGCATCATCAGTTCATACAAACCACGCACCGATCTTTAATATTGCAATTCTAGCTTGCTCATGGCATTGATAAATCTGTACATTAAGAGTTGAAGCCAGAAAATAACTCAAATGCCCAGTGAACTTCAGCCTTGTACTTGCAGCTGGAATTTATTCAGGATTAGTTTTACAGTTTAGAAGGATGCTAGACTGTATTACACAATTCTGTTAACCTTCTGCTCCACGCTTTGTTGTATGTTGGCTTAGATGTGACAGATAGATTTAATGAATTTTTCATCCAAAACATGGGAATCCCCATGCTCCAACAGCAACAGGCAAATTTTTAGCCTCAGCTCATATTTTAAGTCATCCACTCCCTTCCCAACTCTTTGAGTAATTAGTATTACTTCTTACAAGATTTCCTCCAAGGAAAAAAAAATCAACAGCACCATTAGAGATATTTTCACAAGACACAATTTTGCATTTAATATTGGATTTTTAATAGACAGGAGACTGCTCACTTGCTGCCTCTTTTGTAATAGGGAACAAACTGATTTTGTCCCACTGGAACTGTTATTTTCAGCCTCTGGGCTACTAAAGGTTTAAGAACTGCAGTGCTGAGTACCACAAACCCAGAGCAAACATAATGATGATGAATCCTGAAGGTTCTTAAGGGAAATCATTCATCCTCAAATTTAAAATTATATTTATTACACTGGGTAACACCAGGGTAAAAATAAAAGCACTAAATATGCATGAGGTTATGCAGACTATTGGAAATAGTCCTTTAGCTACTTCAGCACAATACAGAAAGAAGGGCATCTGCTCTACAAGAGAGGTGGCAGAAATACCCAGAAAACACCAGCATGTCACCCAAGGAGAAGGAGAGAAGAGAGGACAAAAGCCCCACTGTATCCATGAATTATCTGCCTTTTCTGTATCTGATTTCTGTCAGCAAACTACTTAGGCTTAGACTGTTTCCCTCAAACTATTTGATTCCCAGTTCTCCATGCCAAGAACTCTCAGTGGAAGGGGATTAACCACCTAACATTACTTATTGTTTGCAGCTTTTACAGAGGCAGATCAATTAACTAAAGAATTACAGTGTCTTCAGAAGACTCCCTCTAGACAACTTTTAGCAGAGTCATGCTGAACACTGTGCTATAGAAGCTCATTTTATAGAAGTACTATATATATATATATATCAAAGAAAACAAGGCTAATTACCAGCACATCAGAGACAGCTTTGTGTCTTGAGAACCTCTTGAAATGCCAAAAATGCAGCTCTTGACTACTCCCACGTCAGCATTAGAATTTTCTATAGCTACTTGAGTATAGGAATCATCAGAATTCCTCCCAGGACTTCTCAGGTTCATCCAGTGATCCTCCACTTTTGAGCTATCACAATAACTTTATGGAGACAGCACACCTTTTCTTAAATTCCTAGCTAGAGAATACCTGTTATACAATAAATTTTGGCATGATCAGGTAACTTTGTTTATGAAGTGTCTATGGATCCTTGCTTTCCATGATTATTTTCATATGTAAAATAAGCATCAGTTGGATTTACTCCAAAAATACAAAGGGGATAACGTGCTTTCAGATGAACTGGGACAGGAAATTAAATTCATCCCTCCTTACAAGCACACATCCTGCAGCCAGAATTCCTCCTGTTCAAAGCTGTCCCCTGGGGTCACAGCTGACTGAGCTGGGAGAGGTTACCCTGATGCTGGCATATGTGAACAGGGAACTGGGCCAACTCAGATTAAGAAATGCTTTCCCAGGTTTTCTCCTGCTGTGCCACTGTAGAGAACACAGGATTCCTTCTGAGGAAATACAGAGGTGGACCAAGGAGTTGATGAGGCAGCTGTACTGGGGAGGGTGGGCAGCCAGTGACCAGCCACAGTCTGTGACCTGTTGGGCCCTTGGGACAGTCTGCATCACTGCTGTCTGTAATTATCCATGCATTTATTTTCCACCTGGAATTTACTATCACAAAAGCAGAGCCAAATGTAATAATGACCACATATTCTAAGACAAATTAGACCTGGGGCAAAACCTTCTCAAATGAACACAATGTCTTTATCAGTTTATTGTGTTTCCTCATGATTTCCACCTCTGTTCCTACACATGCAATGAGAGCTGACAGCTGGTAACTTCAGTTCCCCCTGGGGTGGGAGCCAGTGTAACTGTGACAATGATCCCAACTCTCTGCTTGAAGTCCTAGAAAATCTGCAGACTTTGGGTTGCCACTGAAAAAGGCAGAACCCTGTCCCTCATCCCTCCTGATCCCACCGAACCCCTACAGACCAAGGGTGCAAAATGCACCAGACCACAGGGCTTGTGCAGCTAAAACTTCAATTGCACCTTTCAGTTCTTTTTAGCCAGGGCAGGAGTGGTAAAGACAAGGAGAAAACTGTTAACATAGCACTATTTTAATGGGTATTCTTCACCCTGCATTGCTAAAGCCATAGAAAGCAACAATCTGATGCACTGCAGTAGATCCTGTCTCTTCTCTAAAACTTTCTGGTATATTTTTACTCTTTGCACTTGACCACAGAGCAGAATAAAAGCCCTTATATCGTCTCTGTGCTTATCATTTTCCCTTTTAAAGAGGTGGTATCTGACTTTTCTTCCATTTAGCACAAAAAAATCCTACAGATGACGGAGGGATACCACAGGGGTATAAAGAGCTGCAGGCACTACCAATAATCTCCTTTAAATTCCTGACTATTCAGTCCTGTTGTGAACTGTCACGTCAAGTTACATTTTAGGGGTACTTCACCTTTACCAGTTCCCCTGGGATGATGCTCTGAATCTCACCAAGGGCAGGCTGTTGGGAGATGGTAAATGCTACATAAATGCACATTAATATTTCAAAAGGGTAATCACAGAACGAGGGAATTACATTCTATTTTTTTGAACTGCTTCAAAAGACAGTGTCAGCAATTCTGTGCTAATTCTCACCTTTCCCATTTCCAATAACATTATGCTCCAAACCAAAAGAACAGGAAGAGCCTTCCTCTGTAAGGAGAACCCTAAATTCAGCTGAGATTAAAGGGAATCATCTCTGCAATGACAGCTGAATTTCCCTGTGCTATCTCCCTCCTGTACATGTCAGAGATACAGGAAGGGTCCAGCTCTAAGATGCCAGAAGGCCATCTGCATGTTTTTGGAGTACTTTCCTGCACTTTATGTTTTTAAATGAATGAGTCACAAACAGGTGAAAAAGTTGGCTAATAATGCCTTTCTCTAATAGCTGTTGGTTAATATTTCTTTCCTTTTGATTTGATTCAAGATGATAACCATAAATATTTTCTGTAGTGTACTAGCATTGAGTGGAATGATTTCGAGAGAGACTCTGAATTTTCTTGATAAATAAAATAGTTTTCTGTTTAAAAAGTGAAAAAAAAGTGGGTCAGCATGTAAAAGAATAATGCACTGAGGTTTGCTTCATACAAATTTATTTTGCCTCAACTTCTCACAGGGTTCTCTCTCAGAGGGCAGATTTAAGTTTTAAAATAAGAAATAGAAGTTTGTGACTAATTGCTTTCAAGCAGTGGAATGTAAGCGTGACTTCTGAGATGTTCAGCACTTTCACATCACCACAACATATAAACTCTTAGAAGCCTGGAGGTCTCCAAATAACAGGAAAGAGGGAAAAAGAAAAACCCACACTGTACACAGTATGAAACTCTAAAGCTACCCTGGGTGAATATGTTTCCAGTTGATCAATACTCATATTTCTCAGAAGTATAAATGGAGTAAAACTCTAGTATTTGAAAAATTAATATACCATATCTGCTTGATAATAGATATCTTAATGTACTACATCAGCATCAATGATGCTGAGGGAATAGCAAAATTTTTAGGGCTGAATATTTGTTCCTAGAAAGCAATTTTGAAAGCACATAAGAGGTATCTCCCTTCTCCCTTCCCTCCTGTTCCCCCAGTAATAAAATTTATCATTAAAAAAAATAAACACGAGAAATCTTTTTTGCTCAGAATTCACATAATCAAAGAATTTCTTGGGTTGCCATCAAAATACCCAAAGATACAACATAACCCCACCCTTCATCCACTCTGAGTGTCAATTTTTCAAATATCCCTCTTGAATATACCCCAGCTGAAAGTATATATGATTCCTGCAGTCTTTTTCTTGCTTTTATTTCATCATGATAACCTGAAGCTCATGTGATTCCCACATGAGGTGAAAAAAACCACCTTGGAATTACTTTTACTATATCATGCATTTTTTTTTCTCTGATTGAGCAGAAATTTTTCTTTCCAAGCACTAATATACTTCTAGTTGAGAAAGTCATGTGAGCACATGGACAGCAAGGGGAAAAAAAAATCATGGTGATCTAAAACATTAAACTATTTTTATGAAGCATTTTGATGAACACCAGCAAGAGACATAATGTAATTATTGTGGCTATTAGGCTGTTATTTATGTTAAATGTGTGGCTCTTGTTGGCTTCAGAAGTGTTTTAGGACTGCAGCACTCTTGAGAGTCTATCAAATGTGCTGGCAGATGCAACAAGTAAGAGAATGAGGCAATAGCTCACTGCTGTTACAACAGGAAAAATAAATATTAAATAACTACATTTGAAAAGGAGAAATACAGGGCACTAAGGATAATGGCATGAATGTAATAGAAAGAAGATATTGTGGAGGAAACTCAAAGGCAGTGTTGCCATACATTTTCCTGTCTCCTGTTCCTATCTAATATCAAGTTAATTTCTTCTATTATAAAAGTGTTAAGAAAATTCAGCACTGAAATACAGTATCATGAATAAATGAGACACACAGGAACAAATGAAGGATACAGCCCAGAAAATACTGTTATTGTCTCTCACTGTGTCAATATTATCACAGACTGAGTCAGTCACTTGTAGTTCAAACTGAAAATAAGGCTTTCTAATAGCAGCATCAGGTTTCAGGCAGCTTAAACCAGCAAGTCCTTCACTGCTACAGAGCCAAAAGTGCAGGAGGAAAAGCATCAAAATAAATGCTGCCCTTGCTACATTTCCAGAAAAAAAAAAAAAAGCATAGGGAAAAGGAAATTACCAAGTAAAGCTCACCCATGATAAAATTATTTGGAGATAGGGCAGATAGATATCCAGACATTGAGATTTTACACAGAGATGGCCAAGCTTTGTCTATAATTGTTTTTCACTTGGTTGAACCAACAGCCTCATTCCTGCCATAAGCACAGAGAACAGCAATGTAATGGAATAATCAACATTTAGAACCAAAACTATAAACACAAATAAAATATTTTAAGAGGATCATGACACCCATTAGTATCACATCAGAACATCTTGTTCAATGCCTCCACAGAGGCATTGAACAGAGGAAAGTACTATCAATCATGTTTTGCAAATGAGGAAAATCCAGTAAATCTTTATCTTTAGCCACCTCAACAATTATCCAAGCCCATCCCACCTGGCATGTTTCCAGTCCAACAGCAAACACAGAGGAAGAACAGTCAGGAATCCAGATCTTTCACTTTTGGCTATTCTTCTTTTCAATCATCACTAGCACAGGAAGATGCTCCATCTCAGGTGCAGTGAGAAACAGCACCAATCCAAGAAAATATTCTGAAAATGCAGTACTCCTTAACCTCACCTTCCTATTCTATTCTATTCTATTCTATTCTATTCTATTCTATTCTATTCTATTCTATTCTATTCTATTCTATTCTAT
>JAWWLV010000038.1:13317844-13342577 GCA_035041135.1 Platyrinchus mystaceus
TCTATTCTATTCTATTCTATTCTATTCTATTCTATTCTATTCTATTCTATTCCATTCCATTCTATTCCATTCGCCTCATTAGAGGGGGAATTAAGAAAAAGAAAGATCAGCCAACTTGTGAAGGAAATAAATAAGGGATGGCACATAGCAGGATGTACCTCCCTGATTCAATCAGTGTTTAAGTGTTTCCCAAGTCACAATTCCAAGCCACTGGTTAATTCCCATCACACCATTTTCTATTTGGTTTTTTGATCACCCGCTTGACCCACAGAGGCGTGGAAGATAAATGCTTCACAGGGAAGAACAGAAGTGCTGTACAGATGCTACAGGTAGTAAAGCCATCTAATAATCTCATGGCTCAGCACTTAAGAGTTTTACAAAATTATTATTATTATTGCCCAAGAATGAAATCAGAAGAACTGGGGAGAACTTTGCTTCACCGCTAAACTGGAACACTGTCACAAGCCCATAATAAGCAAGTCGCGAGAACTTCAAATCATATTTGACAGATGGGCTTAATTAGTTATTCTCACACAGACCCACAATATTTGCTGTTAATATTCCTTCTAAAACACCCTGCTGGCTGTGATAATATTTATATGTTAATCCTGTTACGATAAGCTTTCGGTGCCAAAACCTCTCCAAATAAAACGACGGAGATATTTCAAAGCCCGCCAAGGAAACGCTCTGGTTCAGTTTGTCACTGGCACAAGTGCCTCCTTAACCCGTGAAATTACACCTGTCACAGTGAGTCAGCTTTATTAACACTATTTTCTGATCCGTGTAAAACCATCAGAAACACGAAAGTATTCAATATTTAGTTAATTAACATCGCCACCTTCGCATCCACGTGATGAGATCTCTGATTTTTGAGGGGAAATTAAAGGATATGCAAACAGAGTTTGTTTAATTTCTGAGTGAACTAAGGAGGCAAATCATTTGGTAAGAGACACCAATAATTAACTGAATTAACTAAATTATCCATAGTGCCCATTTGGTGGCATCAAACATCAACAGAGTTTCCCCAAAGACACTGAGCACACTCTCTTTCCCCACACAATGCTTGAGCTTGCTTCTTAAAATGAATAGCAAAACAGATTAAATTTATTGATGAAAACAGCACAGTGAATAATACATTGCAAATATTTTGCACTCGTTTACAAACTCTGAGGAAGTTCTCAAAAGTGAGAAAACCACAAAATCTCAACTGGGAACTCGGATGGAATAAGTCAAACCAGAAGTTACAGGAGAGTTACACACAGACCTTGTATTCACTTGATTTTCTTCCCAGTAAAATTGGATATGTATATGAGCTCATATTTCTTTTAATAAGCAATGCTTATACTCAGCATGTGCAAATACACAGAAGCCACAACCACTGCGTGAAAGGTGGCAAAATAATTTATTTTTCTGTGTACAAGGGGTCATTTTGAAGGTTTGCCACTGAATGATGAATAGTGAAGGGAAGTAAGCTGCCAAGATTCAATTCCTCCAGGAGCTTGCTTTACATTTTCCTGCTGAGGAAGAGAAATCAGGCAAATGCACTGTATGGGCCCAACAAGATAAAGTGTGATGGAAAACTCACCTTTGAAATAAGCTTTGATTTTGATCCAATGCCCATTTCAGTCAATGAAAATATTCACACTTGCTTCAAATAGCTTTGAACTGTGATTTTAAAGAATCTGCCTGACAGATTGTGCCAGACAGTAGGAAGCTCTGACCTTGGCATACATACACATTGCTTCTTTGACCAATGAAACTCAGTCAGGTATGAGACAATATATGGTTTAAATGAGGAAAAAAAACCAGGATACTATGGCAGAGGAATTGTATAGAATCTGAGTTATAATAAGGAGAAAGTGATTTATGCCATGATTATGAAAGGAAATTTTTTCCTTCCTCTTTTTTTTTTTTTTTCCAAACTACTCACAACCAAATTGTAAGGCATGAAAGTTCTTCTAAATAGTTTTTGAAAACAGTATTTCCTGCTGATTTTTTGACTGTTAAGATTGAGTAACATCCTATTCAAAGTATATGTGGTAGAATGAGCAATGCAGTACAAAATAAAGACAGCCACAGCTTTCCAAAAGCACTTTCCTCATGCAACAGAGTCAAACTTATTAAAATCATGGCAAAATGCTTTGAGAAGGAAAAACCAACTGTCAGTTATTAAAAGAAATACTGCTGGAAATGACCTACCTGCTTTCAGAGGCTGCAGATTTCCTCTGGCAAACAATGACAGCTGGTGCATATTTCCCAGTATAATCCATGCTCTCTCTGATGTCCCACAAGTAGGGGCTGCTGGCTCTTACACTGAAAACATTCACACCTTTCTTCACCTTTGCCCTAGGAGAACAAGCAGATGGTTCACCAATTAGACAGAAAATGTCAGCTTGATCTGTTGCTTTTTTCCCCTCATGATTTTCTCATTACTGCCCCACAGAAAACGCCACCACTCATTAGAGCTCGACAGCGGCACCGGGGAAGGAGAGGAGAGAACTAATTAAGAATTCCATATTTTGAAGAAATGATATCAAGACAGAAATCTTATTGAACTAATTGTAATTACAGCTTTATTCACAGTGAAATTACAGGGTAGAAGCGTTCTGGAGGACGCTCCTCACTCCTGCTCTGCCATTATCACCACCGTGGGCACCACTGAGCGTGTTGTGGCTCTCCCTTGACTACAGGTTATTGTATTGGAGAAGAAAGTACCATTTTTGTTGTAAAAGAAGTCAGGTTGGTGCTCCTCTAGTGAGGAGCCATTGCTAGGACTCATATTACAAGCAAAATCTACCCTTTTTCTCCCCCTTCTGCATTTCTCAAAGAGGACATTCTGTATAATTTCATCATCTCTTTGACTCCACAACATTTCTTCATTTTCATACTGTTGGGTTAATTGCTCTGTCAGCTCTGAACTTAAAAATACTTAGGAATATTTTTATTTTTTCCTAAAGCAAGTGATTTCTTTGGAGGTCTGTCTAACCTATAAACAATAGGCTAAACAATAGGAAAAGCTGTATGGCAAACTGTTACCCCCATGACAGCTGGCCTGGCTCCTGCTGAGAAGTACTTAGCATGTGCTTAGCATAATACTTCTGGGTTTGATTATTAAAAAAATAATAACCAGAATAATAACCAGAAGTTATAAGCCAGAAGTGGAGAAGAGGAACTATACAGGAAGATAGACTTCTAAATATCTGTTTTAATTCCTTTTGGTAGGTGTTGCATTCCCTAATTCTGCCTCTCTCTTTAACTAAAGGCAGTACTGAATTAGTCCACAGGTAGATAATGTTGGCCAACTTACTGAATTAGGAGTTTCTGGTGTTGATAACTTTTGGTTTCTGAGTATGTTTACGAGAGACTTTCTGTGGTCAAACAGCCTTGTATGCGAGCTGTCAGGAAATGACAGTTTAATTATATTTGCTTAAAATCTCATACACAAAATCCTTTCAGTGCTACGGCGAGTTCTTATTTTGGGCAAAAAACCCCAAAAGGTATGTGGGTTTTTTTGTATAAACAGCTGCTGCCATGCAGAGTTGGTAATATCAGTGAAACAAGCAGCATCAGCTCTGCCTCCACATGAAATTACTAGTGGAAGTTTTGAAGGACAACATCCACACAGATGCTTTCAGAATAAAAAGCCAAAGAATTCCTTCAGCTGCCTCGAACAAAAGGGGTTATAGCTCATTTCTTCTACCACTAACTCAATAGCAGTGGCTGTAATTTCTTTAGCACATCTGGAAGAATAAATACATGAAGGTTGCCAAGTTTTGTTCAAGTTCTTCTATGCTAATTTCACAAAACGAATTTTAAGCAGGTGCAGTAACTGCTGCTAAACCACAGACATCCCTCAGGACAAGAGATCAATGGTCAAAGAAGAGTGGAAATTAAACTACATTCCTGGAGTCTCAAGAGAGGGAGGCAGAAAAAGGCCACACAATCTGGATGAAACATTTTTCAGCACATGTCTTTTGGCTGTTCCTGGTGATCAGCATCCAGCCCTGCCTTTCTGTTCCACCTCAAGAAAGGAAAACTGCTGGGTGTCAGCTAAGACCAGTGACAGAAGAATTATTCCCACTTCACAGGGAAATGCTGGTGGCTGAGATCTTTCCAAGCTGAGTTTGCTTATTCTGGACATTCGCTTTATCCAATGACAAACTGCCATCCTGCACTAATTTCTGAGGTTTCAAACAAATGCAGATTTTTGTGTACACTCCTTGGGGTAATTGCCAGTCTGTGGATCAGGATTTCTTTGAAGAGATAAGGTCTAATTTAGTTACCTATGAAAAGCACCAGCCCCATAATTTTACTGAAAACAGTAAGACAAGATTGTGATTTTCTACAAAATTAGAGTTTAGGAACCCCTTTTGAGGAACCACATTAATATACTTCTATAATTAGCCCAGAAGCTTCAATTCCTAGACCCCAGGAAATGTTTTGTCCTCCAGTATGTCTCAATGCTGTGTTTTCCACTGTTGGGCGATTGCAGAATTTTATCCACCCAATTTACAATGGCAGCAGCACTTTGCAATTACCGAAGAATGACCTGGATGAAACAGGGTTAATAATAACTGAAGGTGTGTTTTTTGCCAACAAATAAAACTGAAGATACCTGAGGTGAAAAGACTGTGGCTGCTGCCAGAGCTCAATTACTTTCTTGCAAATCTGCTTTATTGAATTGCCTGGCTGTCACAGGGCACATGGGGTCTTCGACCCCTCAGTTGCTCTCCAGAGTGCTCATGAGACAGTCTCTCGGTTCAGCCACAGTTCAGCCTAAGATTTCTCAGCTGCACTGCACAAAAAAAGGTACATGACAAAGCTTTTTCATCTATTTGCTCACACTTAGCAGTCTAAGGACAACAGATTGCACATTTGCTTAAAACGCTGTGGCAGAGCTGCAGCAAGTAAAGTTGTTTGAGTATTTTGTGCCCAATTTGGGTCAGATTCTACTTAAGAAAGAAGAGGGAAGGAAGGCTGCAAACATTTCAATCGTGGGCTGGTCTGGGGTTGTTTCTTTTTTAACAAGCAGCCTATCCAACTAAACACTTTCATGGGTATTTCTACAAGTTGTTATTTACCTCTGGATCACAGCGCAGCACATCAGTTACTGAGGCTGCTGAGTAGCTCACACCCCTTGCACCAAATCAATCATGGCAAACAAAGCCCTTGGGAGTCCACAATCCCTGAAAACACGTCAATGCTGACAGGGTACAAATCAAGGGAAGGGAGAAAGAAAAAAAAAAAACCCACAGAAGGAACTCCCAGAATCAATACATCACAACTGAAATCAAGGAAATACATTACCTAAGTGCATAAAGATAGTGATTCCCAATTCTACCTCATGACCCACTAAACACTATGTTTACTCGAGTGATAGAAGAGGCTGCAACTCCAATTAAAATGCAGGCAATGTCCTCTCTCATTTATCAAAGCGTCTGGTTTAGCATCTCCCAGTCTTCGCGGTTTACAACCAGTTAGCGCTCAGCTTTCAGCCCGTGTCATTACTGCAGGCTGGTAATGGCTGTGAAATTGTTACTTAAGTGTCGTGTAAAGTGGAACAGCTGGCTGGTGAAAAATAACAAGCGCTCCAGCACGCGTGCTGCTCGAAGTGCCACCGGTACAATGTCACAAAGCGTCTGGTCCGAAGCACCGCAGGGAAAGGCAAAGACGGGGAGATCACACACACAAACACACACAGTCTCGCCCTCAGGACGTGCAAGAGATCAAAGCCGAGGAGTTTTGGAGGGGCCACGGCCGCCCTGCCACGGGCAGGACCCCCCTCTCCGCGTTCCACTCCCGAGAATGTCCCGCACGCAGCCTGCAGACATCACACATCCCTCCAAGTCCAACACAAACAGGGAATCCAACCCTTAAACAGCTCTAAATAAAGATGCTTTTAGACCCGTGACATCGAATTTAGGGGTTTTTTTTTATTACTGTAAGTGCTCAGGGCAAAAGATCTGTGGGAATCTTTCATGCTCCTTCCGAGGACGCGAAATACTTTCAACATCAAAGGGATGAGAAGAAAAGGGAGGCTGTTAACAGAGGTGCCACCACCGGGTATCATCTTGTCACCAGTGGCAACTAGAAGGTGGCAGATAAATTGTGTGCAGAGGGGGACATTTCTGAGAGCTTGTAGGCACCACACAGGCACTGCAGTGGGCTCTGAATTTGCCTTGTCACCATATTTGCCCAAAGCATTCCAGAAATAACTCGAAGGGAGTTCTATTTCTGTTTATCTTCAGTGCTTTTTTCCTGCCCAGAGCCTAATCTTAACCCAGCAGTGGAGAAAGAACAAAGCAGTGCTCAGCTGTACAGGATGGCAGCCTTCACTTTGCTAATGTCCACCTCCTCTGGACAGCAGTGACAGGGGTAAGAGGGGTGGGAGAGGCTTTTTTTCCCCACCAGCCCATTTCAAACCGAAGACGAGCAAAAATGGGCCTGACCAGAGCTTTTCATGTCATGAAACAAAGAAATCAGGTCAATTTTTGCTCACTGGAAAGTCAAATGCTGATCTAAGTCAGCAGCAAAACACTCCCTGCAAGAAACCCTGAAAGTATTCACGGTCCTAATCTGTAAATTTTCAATGCTGCCCAGAGCCCATTTCTGCTGATGACTGTGCCATGGGTTGCTCTTCCCACAGGCCCTTTCCAGTGACATCACCTCTTGATCCAACAACAAATTACTGCTACTGGAAGTGGAAGCATCCAGTCTGTCCCTCCTGGAGCTCCACTATGCTCGCCTGGAAGAGGCTGAAGAGCAAAAATAGCCATCCCCCAGATGCCAACCGTGAGCTGACAGACCTCATCAGGGTCTTTCTGAAGATCAGAATTAAATGTCATGCTTAAAAATCAGGCAGTGGTGGGACCAGATGCTACCATGGGATCTGAAATCTAGATAGCAATTTTGGAATGACTAAGCTGTAGGTCTATTCAAAGAATTCCCAGGTAAGTGTCTCTTGCTGGCAAATGAGTGCAGAGTGATCACTGTTAGTGCTCTGGGAACATTAAATGCAGTCATCCTCTGCAGTATCTGAGGTCATTCTGTTGCTGTACGTTGCTTAAATGAGACCATTTTGATACCAGAACACTTCAGTCTGACATTTACATCCTGATGTTTCACCGCCTGCACAGAACCTCCTCCCCTACCAGAGGCTTCTGTGCTCAAAGAATCATATTAAAATGCACTAAAACATCAGGAAGCAATGGAAAACAGCAAGAAAATGTCTCTCTTTACTTCAGGACAGCCTTTTTGACAATTTTGGAGTACCAAAATTAAAGGTAACATAGGAAAGGCAGGTTTGTGGATGCTAGAAAAGCTTCTAAGCTCATGAACAGCACTGGAATGGGAATTATGTTATAGAGCACATCAGAATTAACAACAGTATGAGGGTGAAGCATGGAGCCAAGCTCCCTGGTGGAAGCAAAACCAAGAGTTAATTCAATGTATAGCCTCTCCCCTTTTCTTTCCGTTCTCCCTAAAAATCCAAACTCAGGGCAGACTCTGTACCTGCTTGAGAGACCCTCAATAGATTAGATCAAATTAACCGTTCCACAGTGCAGGGAGGACTGGCTGGAATTTGTGCTTCCAGCATTTCCGTTTCAAATTTTACATACAACATTATGGTTCCTGCTAAATTTATACACTTTAAGGCCTCTGCAGTTCCATTACTTTTTATGGCTGAAGCTAATACAGGACAGAATTTGAGCCTGAAAGAGGTTCATCTCTTTGAACATCAGTCAAAAATAAAATGTGCCTGTCATTGAGAAAACAGGCAGAACTCAGCCCATTTTTGTTAGACTTAAGGCTTATTTGCAGTGAGCAAATGAAAACCAAGCGTAAAAACGCTCTCTGGATCTGGATCTGTTACGAACCCCTGAAGAAATTTAGACCATTAGAAACAAAAATTATTCCCCTCTCAGGAACAAGACCTCCTGACCCTTTCAATGGAGGTATTTGAGAAGGGCCCATTCAAGCAAACTGTCTTAGAACTGACTGAACAGAACTGCAACTTTCTCAGAGCCACAGGAATGACATATCACAAAAAATAGGTCGTGTGGGAAGACACTTCATCCTAACCATCTGAATGTCTGGTTTTAATTCCATTATTAATTTTGGCATGGCTCACAAAAGGCAGGATTGGGATGCTGTGATTTAATGTGCAGAGCTGGCTTCTGTAAGGCTTTTTTTTGTTCTGTTCTCCCCATCGAATACTTGATGTACAAACCAGTGTTGTCAGTTGTTTTCAGAGAAGATGGCTCGAAGTTTCTTCAGATTACACTAATAGTTTCACTGATTGAAAATCCACAGCAGAAGAGAATGGGGAGTCCCTGAGATACTGATGGAGTTAGAATAATTTATAGAGAGCGGTCTAGCACAACATAAGCTATTTAAAGCTGTATGATATACCCACAAACTCTTATTAAGGTCTGTGGTTTTCAGCCCTGTGAGACAGAAACCAGTTATCATTATGCATCACCATGAAAGCAGATTAAAATTAAATCAATCTGTTTATCTATGGGTTTGCAGTGCAGCTTTTCCAAAGCATAACAGATTCTCCATCTAATTAACATTTCAGGAGGAAAAAACCATTCCACCCAGACACTAAGCCACCCTCATTCAAATGTAGGTATTACAAAAACAGAGCCCAGGTGGATTTATAACAAAATTTAATTAGTGAAAGGGCATGAGACCTATTTAGGCTTCAGAAGTTGAACTGTGCATGCCAGGAGTTAAACCAAACAGATCTCTCTGGTAATATGTATCTCTTGGACTTGGAAAAATTGCCTGTTGTGCTTAAAGTTTGTGTGCATGCACACAGGTGCATATGTATGCAGACATGACACACAGATTCAGGTTATGTTCCTGTGGCTTTCAAAAATAAAATCCTTGTTAAAAACATGGTTTGCAAGATGTAAAGCACACGAGCCTCTGGAGAGCTGAAAGGAAAGGATGCATACAAATCAATTTAAAGCAGAAACAAATACAGAGCTTGTAGCTCTGACCTCTGTTTACTTCCCAAACAAGCCATGAGAGGGCCCAAACCTCAGTGGGAAGAAGAACTGGATCATTTTTTTTTTTTTTTTTTTTTTTGGAAAATCCCTGAATTAGAGCTGAGGAAGGAGATCTTCAGAGATATATGAAAGAATAGCACGCTGTGCCCCCCTGGGACCCCAGCAGCGATCACCTTGGGACTCCCAACAGGCACAAAGTCAGACACAGGTTTTTCATGAACCTCATGGCTGCATCACCACTACCAGAGGATCACTGGGCAATAACGAGCAGCAATACTAAACAAAACAAAACGTTTATGTATTCAGGAGTGTGAAGGAAGGTGTTTGCTGTCAGAAATGAACAAATATAAATAGTGCTGCCTGCTGATTTAAAGTGGTTGGGAGCCCCGTGGACTGTTTCCAACTACTGTTTCAAAAACAATGGCCAAAAAATATTATGCAGGCTCTGAAATCTTTCTAAATTGCTCATAAAAAAAGCAAACAATGCACCACATCCCTGTCACCCCTGGCCAAACACCAGCAAAGCTGTTACCAGCACAGACTGTGCAACCGGCAATTTTTTTAAAATTACTCTTAGCTTTAAGAAAAGATAGGAAAAACAAAGCACAGGACTGGGTACCCTGTGCTGTGAAAACAGTGCCATTTGTCCCGTTTCACAGCTGAAAAACACTGTAGGAAACAGCTGCCATATCAAAACGAGCATGTGAGTGAAGTTTTGTGGGCAACCCCCAGAGAACCATCAAGACCACAAGATGAGTGCAATGACAGATTACCCAATTATCTATTGTAAATGGAGTAAAAAAAGAGCATAGAATAACAAAACACGTTTTTAAAGAGCTGTAGGGACATTTATGTGTGTGTTTAAGTATGTGTACATACATATTTTTATGCTGAGTGGTCAAGAAACAAGTGCAGAAATCCTTCTGGTTCACTTACACTGGCTGAGAACATTGAGCACAGCGAGACAAGAAGACAAAGCTGGTGAGCTGTGCGTGAGAAGTCCTCCAAAACAAACACTTGCAGAGGCAGGAATAGACCTATATATTCTCTACATATACCAAGAAGCATGGGCTGGGAATACTAATTCTTGGCTTTATCTGCAAAGCAGTGTCTGCTACAGGACCTTTTGTTTTGAAGTCACACAATAAGAGAGAGGGTTTTTTGGGGGGATGCAGTTACCACTCCAGAGCTATGACCTGGCTAATGATCTTTCTAAAACACCTGAAGGGAGGGATGCTGCTAGCCATCAGAACTACAAGAATTTTGACTTGTCAAGGAGATCAACAGCCACCACCCAGCTGTCAGATGTTCAATAAAAAATGGAGTGTGCACCTTAAAGCATGTGCTTCAAGGCTGAGGCTAAAGTGTCCAAGCAATCACAGTAATATCAGAAATGCAGACAGCTCATTCATCTCAGAAGAATGTCCAAAACTGTTGCTGTCTTCTTGTGGAGAGGCTGAGCCCCAGAAACACTTTGTGAGCCCAATGTTCCTCCAAGGGAGGGCTCTGCTTCTGCAGCCCCAGAGCTCAACACTGAACTTTCAGACCTTCCCGGTGACTCCTTGAAACTCAGAGCACTCCAGGGAGGGTTTTGGTGCTTGGAGGGGATCTGAAAAACGTCCTTTACTAGAAAGTTTATTTCAAACTTCATAAGCAGGACACTCCTGAGGTATTTCCAAATGCCATCCCCTAATGCTAAACGAGATGGCAGAACCTCTGAGCAAGGGAAGGGAACATTACCTCGGCAGTGCTAACGAAGAGCCATCAGCAGAAATGAGTTAGCACTGTTCCCTAGCAACTTCTCACAGCTGCAGATAAAACCATTTTCTGGACATCACAGAAATTGTGAATACTGAGTTCTCTTACATAGGAATCCTCTCATCCATTGCCTACATGCAGCTCCCTCTAGGAGGTAACACAGGAGCAATTTATGGCAAGCTGGACCGTTACATTAGCTCGTCCACAATTTTTAAAGAAGCCCCATGGATCCATGTGTGCTGTGCTTGCCCTTCATTCAATGACATGTATGTCAGATGTTCAAAGAACAGCATCTGAGACGCAGAAATCCAGCATATAACAGTCTGTGCTGTGAAAATCCTGAGCCTGCAAAGCCTTTTTCATAAAGGCGCTTCCTCACTCCTGGGAGCAATTCCACTGATTCCTGATGACATTACTGAAGGTTTAGAGAATCATGTCTACAGCAAAGAAAATGTAAAGTAAGTGCATAAATAAAGGGTGCAAATTCTTTAATGGACAAAAAAAGCCTGCATTGCTCCAACGAGTCGCTATCGGCATAAAATAGATATTCACTAAGCAATTCAAACAGGGATTTCTGTTATATACATAAAATCCAGGCTGAACACTCTACCTCTGCACTGACATATTCAACCACCTCTCCATCATCTGCACGAGTGGCTACCAAAGCAACATTTGCTAAATAGGAGCAAGGAGTTGTGCTGCAGGCAAAGCCTGATAGCTCAACGAAGCCACTGATGCAGAAGGGAGCTCAATTAATACAAAAATGACACTGCTCAAAATGATTCTGTGCCCTTAATGTAGGGTACACGCAGTGTTGTCTGTATCCAGCTGCAGCAGTTGACTCCAGTGCATGTCAGAGCACAGCCACAGTTATGATTTTAATGCTGGAAGAGCCACAGGAAAAGGTTTGGCTGATCCAAGTAAGCAGAAGCAGAGATAACTCGGAATTACACAAAAACCTCCCTGGTGATTGCTCTCCAAGACAGAGCTACTTTGCAGGAACACAAAGAGAGCTGGTAATCCTCTCCACATACAAATCCTGAAAAAAATAATAATTGCATCTCCTCTCAGCCTCCAACTTCATGCACATCCTTGGACTGTTTTATTCTATTTGTGCATTTCAATATAAGAAAGACGAGAAGGAGTGGGAGACTTCACATCACAATTGTTCTAATGACCCTACTGTGGAATTCAAATGTGTGAGAACCTCCCCCCCCACAGTGTTCTCCAGCAGTGGTCAAAGTTAAATGTCATAAAAACAGAATATGGGAACTTAAAACATGGACTGAGCAAGCATAACAGTGCACACACATTTTTCTTTTATATTAAAACTTACACAGCAGGCTTAATGAGTCACAATTTTTGGAACCAAACTGCTCTTTTGAAAATAAGAGATTTTAAAAAAAATTAGTGAGCAGACATGCAGGAATCTTACTTGTGGCAAGGACTGACATTTTTTACTTCTGTAGCAAAAGCCCAGTAGCAATCAGCCAAAAACGTTAAAGCTCTAAATCATTTGCCACTTTTTAAAATTCTCTAGCAAAAAGTGACCACGAGGCTGTTGTTTATGAAAGGAAAAAGGTTGTATCCCTTGCTGCTGGCTGGCAGGACAAAATCCACTTAGAAATACAAACTCTTTTATCAGGCAACTAAAACATCAACACAATGGCTAAATGATAAAGTGCTGAGAGTCATGAAACACGTGGAGGCTGAAGAAAACATGATGGAGAGGGGGAAAATGCAGAAAAAGAGCCCAGGAAAATAACTTAAATCCTAAGTTTATCAGACATCGACTTTTCCCTCATTCTTTAAACGGTGAGAAATGTGAGCCATGGTTTCAGGAATCCCTGGACTCCTGTTAGACAGCCAGGATTTTACAGCACAGCATAACACTCCCATTCAGCATGGGAAACCTGTATGGTTGTAGTAAGGAGGAATTTAACAATCTGCCTGGGGATTAAGGCATCGCTCAGACCCAGTAAAATCCCAGCACCTGTTTGCTCAGAGTCCCCTCTGATGAATTAACTCCTGTGCTCTCGCCAAGTGGATGTGAACTCACAAACTCAAACCTGTTTATGGGCTTTTGACTGGTTTGATAAAATCAAAAATCAGTGTTCAAAACAGATCTTCCATTTCAGCCCCATGCAGCAGTCCCCTCTCTAATGTGCACTGAAGCAAGGCTGGGCCACCCACTGTCCCCACCCAGCCTGGGTCTGGGGACCAGGCAGGAGCTGCAACACCCTCCAGGTCTGTGATCAGACCCCAGGGATCACATGTCAGCACAGGTTTTGCTGCTGCAGACTGGCACACAAACTCAAGCCTTTCAGGTGTGGGGCTGTTGCAGCCCCCAGGCAGACTGAGACACCACAGGCTGCCTGTTAAAGTTCCAGCAGACCCAGCAGCCTCCCCACAGACCTCAGCACTGAGGGTGTCATTCACTCCTTCCCCTCCAAACATGTCCTGAGCTGCCTTTAGTGCCAGAGTTTGTAAGGAATCTTGGAGAGCCCTGCAGAGCAATGGGAGACCATCTACAGAGTGAAATGGTACTGAGAACACCAGCTCTGTGCTACAGAAGATTCAGGGGCTGTACCTGCTGCTGTCCTGGCCCAGTCTGATGTTCCTTTAGCTCATGGAGAGCATTTGGTGACCACATGTTCTGGTTTAGCTTAACTGGAAAGGAATCCCACTTGTGTGCTGCACACTGCTCTGTATCATGAACAGGGAGGGCAAACAAGAGACTCACTCTCAAAGTATGCTCAGGCTGCAAACTGAACACCAATGTTTACATTCCCAGGGATACTGTAGAATGCTTAAGAGATAAAAATCTCTTAGCAAAACCTGCAGGTGACTGAACATTACCCATTAAAAACCCCACTTTTCCAAATAAGATGCCAGTGGCAGCAGAGTCCTCTGAGAGCACCCCCATGCCCATTTTCTGAGCCATGATGGTCTTTGGCTGAAAATTTGTCTTCATAGCAACAGCTCTGAGACATTCAGTATGTTCTACTCCCATCAAAGTCACTGTAGAACCTGAGCCCAGCTCTGTGACCCACTGCCACATCACAGGCAATTCAGGCTGGCAGAATACAATACCTGTTGGTATTTTGATAACTGGGTTAAAACTCACAATATTGAAAAACCTACAAAACCTAGTTGAGCTTTCTAACACAATAGACAGAAGTGAACAGCTGATTTATATTTATTTGAGACTGAGGATAAAAGTCCCTCAGATGACAGTGGGGCAATGGAGCCAAGCTGATTAGAAAGGAAAGTACCCTGGTCCATGAGATCCCTGGTACAACACAGCTCTCTGGAGATTTCTAATGCAAAAGCAGAGCTGACCCATCCTCACTTAGCTTTTAAATCACAGTGGTGATCTCAAACCCAGCCCCACACAGCCATTTGCTCACTCCCCCATCAGCAGGATCAGGGAGAGGATTGGAAGAGTAAAAGTGAGAAATTTGTGGGTTGAGATAAAGTCAGTTTAACAGGTAAAGGAAAAGCTGCACAGAAGCAAAGGAAAACAAAGGATTCATTCCTACTTCCAAAGGGCAGGCAGGTGTTTGGCCATCCCCAGGAGAGCAGGGCTCTGTCACATGTAACGGGGACTTGGGAAGACAAACACCATCACTGCAAACGTCTCCACCTTCCTTTTCATTCCCCCAACTTTATAGGTTGTCTGTGACACCATATGGTCTGGAATATCCCTTGTGTCAGCAGTTGGGCACAGCTGTCCTGCCCGTGTCCCCTCCCAGCTTCTTGTGTCCCTACAACCTCCTCACAAGTGGGGTGAGGAGCAGAAAAGGCCTCGACCCCGTGTAAGCTCAGCTCAGCAGTAACAGAAACGTCCCTGTGTCATCAACGCTGTTTCAGCACAAATCCAAAACACAGCCCACACCAGCTACTGTAAAGATAATTAACTCTACCCCAGCCAGAACCAGCACATATCTCTAGGCAATCGGTGAAACGCAAAGTAACTCGCCTTTCTCATCTTTGAGGTTGTTTTAGGGGTTTTGAGGGGTTTTAATGAGTTTTAGACAGGAGAAAGGCAGACATCTGTTCCATAAAGAACATTTTCCCAGCTGTAGCTGGAATTTCTCCTGTATAAAACGTGCACTCAGTGCTGTCGTTCTGAAAACCACACTGTTTCATTCCCAAACTGCAGAGAGGTGAAGGATGAATCAACAAGCACAACAATGAAGAATTCAGTCCACCATTCAGTCAACTGTGTTGAAATTAGCACTTCATGAGCCATTTTGCACGCTGATTCTTTACACAGAGAGTTTGCTTTGAAGACCTATTTCAAGTCCACGATAAAGGTACCTCTGCATGCGTCACACACTACTGAGCATTCCTTTGAACAACTGCCTTTGCAACTCCAGGCAGTTTAGAGAGAGAGACTAATTAAACAACTGCCCCTGCCATCATGGGTCCTGCTGTGAGGAAACTGGTGATGACACGACACACGTGCTGCGAGCGAAGAGCACAAACCAACCACAAAAACAACCATGGCCTGCCAAAGGGCTGGGGGGGACGAGTGGCAACTGAGGGAAGTATTTAAATCTATTCTTCATCAGCTGTGCTGTTGGTGGGGTGTGCAGAAAGAGCCCCGAGACTGAGGACCCCCAAGGTCAGGAAATATGGGAAAAACTGTGCAATATTTTAGTAAAAAACCCCAACCTTTCTTAGTGGCTCCAGTGCTGGCTGCTGATAGTTCATCAACCTCAGATCTCTAGTTTTCTGTTGATGTATTGCTTTCATTTGAGAGATAGAAAAGAAAGGTATTAAAAAAGAAAGATGCCGGGGGTAAATGTTTTAGTAATCTCAGACACAAACCTGTCATATTACAAGGATTACAGTCCATGGCAAAGCTTGTAATTCAGCCATATCTCGGTGACAAGAACCTCCTACTGTGTTGTAGGAATCCCTGTTTGCTAATATTGAAAACATCATTGAGGGCTACCTGATATAACAGGGCTAATTTGGGAAAAGGCAGCTTAAATCCACCAGCCAGTACATGTATCATCCTGCTCTTCACCCAGTCCATGGGGATGGGGAGTCTGTGAGCAGCTTCCTTTGGAGAGGCTGTTTCCTGAGCAAAAAAGCCCTGACACCTCCCATTCTTTTTTTTGGAAGTTCCTTGCTCCAGTGCTGGAAAGAGGTGTTGGTATTGGCTGGAAGAGCAGCTCTCATGGGCACACTGTGCAAGATATGACATACAAAGCACAATTCCCTGCACGACACAAGAAACAAGCAGGGTATTTCCAACAGAAGCAGAGACTTGTGGGCACAAGGGGCAATAAATCAGCCCCAAGGTTTTGCCGACAAAATATCTCTGGGTAGGCTGGGAGTGACTGTTAGAGATTTAATAAAATGGTACACACTTAAAAGGAAAAGAAATCAAAAAAAATTAATGTGACAGGCCCTCCTGAAGGCTAATTTGGAGACCTTCCCTCTAGGAAGCTGTGTTTCTGACAGAGCTATCACGAAACATATGTATGTGCTGCACCAGTGTAAGGGGTACACTAATTAACTTTCATTCCACCTGGCTGAGAAAACCATTCTGAAGGGAAGAAGAGCCATGGACAGCACTGGAGAGTCAAATACCAGGCAGGGCTGTTAGCAAATCCTACTTGTATTAGCACTAGGCAGCAGCTCTGGTATGTACAGCTCCAATGAATTACCTGATGTCAAATGTTCATTAAGTTTGCCCTTGAAGCAGAGCAAAGTTAGGCTGAAATGTGGAAAGTGGGTCACTCGGTGTGAGACTCCATATCAGAGGCATTATCATATTTGGTTATGCACTGACTGATCAGTGCCAGAGCGCTGTCTTGAGATGTGCTCTGCTCAGAATAATGAATTAATTAAAAGAGAAGTTAATGCTGCTGATATTGGCGATACAGGAAAAGATTACTATACCTGGTGAAAAACAAAAGTGGCTAAATGCATGAGACAAAACAGAAATTTACAGCAAAATAGCATTTAAAGTAACATAAATCACTTTAAAAGAAGATTTTAGCTCGTTATTTCAATAATTCCTAATCATCTCTTTCAAAGTTAAAAGGAAACCTGGTCTTCAAAATGTTATTTGCAGTAGATACTAAAACAATAATAAAGCATTGTGGTAGGTTCATATTTACAAATGTTCATTCATTTCCCAACACTGCTGCAAAGTGCACCTATTTATCCCATAATATAATAGGATATTTTAGTTCTGAATAGCATTCACCCAATAAAAACATGATATTTATTTATAACCAAGAAACTTCTCACTCCATTCACTTCTTTCTGGCTTACTTAGAATTCCTTTCAGAAATTTTAGAATTCCTTTCAGCAATATATTGCAAAGCTGTATTAAATCATGTGGCTTTGCTCAGCAAGATGTGTCTGGAAATCAAAGGGTGTAATATACTTATTTGCTCCTGTTCTGCTCAATAAATTATTTATTATGTCTATTTTTTCATTGCAAGATTCCTAGACAGGTAGTTAAAAATACTTGAAGTGATTTATTCAAGGTTGGGAACACTTTCAGCATTTATAACAGATCTCAAAATAAGCCACGCTGCTTCCAGAACATACTTCATTTTCATAAAACTTCTGAACAATTTAACAAATCTTCTCAAAAACAGAGGTGTATAATCTATCTTACAAACTCCCCATGGAAACAGGAGGTACCCTTCATTTTTTTAAAGCCTGAGAGGCACCACAACTCTTAACTTTCTTAAGGGACTAAAGCTTCTCAAAATTCTCTCAACTAAATAAAAACTCTGTGCTTTGCTTTGCTTTACCTGACTACCTTTCCACCCTCAGCTCACCTTCTGCACACACAAATCTCTGCTTGTCACTTCTGCAGTTCCCTTTTTCCCATTTTCCCAGGCAGATCTGTATCTTCAGAGCTATAGGATGGTTTTAAGGCCTCTGCATTCAGTGAAAACATTCCCTGGGCTGTGTCCAGTTGGCACTGCAGAGAAAAGGACCTGTTCTTATGCTACTGTCCAATCTTTCCTGCACTGTTACCACTTCATTAAAAGTAGGACTTTGCCATGTAGTTACTAATTACTGCTTATTAAAGGTAAGTTCAATTTTTGACAATGCAAGGTAGTACATAATTTACACAAGACAAAAAGAAGGGGGTACTCAGTGTACACAAAGGAACACAGAAGAGATGGCACTGTAAGTGTCATGAATAAGCACATTATTATTCTGAAATTATTGTCACTTCACCAAATTAATCTTTCCCATCATAAACTGATTTTTAAATTCCCTATCACTAAGTAGAGTAACTCTAGACTTGAGTTCTGCTTCAAAGAGATGATGTATTAATATCAACATACAAATAACATCTATGTAAGACGAATTTAGTTCTGTCACATAAGTAGAAGGGGTTTGGGATTCCAAGGATATCTGGTGTGCAGTTTCTTTGTGTTACTATGATGTATTTGATCAGCTCAAGCCCCACTTAGTCTGATATGTTATTGAGGTTTATACTGCAGAAGGCCCAGACTATAATTCTGAAGAAGAGTGTTACTGTTGAAAACATTTTCCAAGTTGTCTCTGTCAAACAGTAGGGAACACATTCATAAATTTTTCTAGATGACTTTTGAAATATTTGAAAATATGTCTCATTTTAAAAAGATATAGAGACATATTGAAAAGTAAACCCTGTGCTGTAGACAGCTCTTCACTGAACAATGCTGGCAATCCTCCAAATGCTGGCTCTGCCAGCTGATCAGGCTGATGGCCAGGCAGCCCCTTGGTAAAAACATCCAAACCCAGCAAGTCCCCACCCAAATCCCACTGCCAGCAATGCATCTCCACCCTGAGATGTGCCTTTTCCATAACACAATTCCAGGAGCTTCTCAACACCACGGGAACCCAGCAGCATTAGCAATCAACGGGGTCCTGGCTGCAAAGTCACCGAGGTGCTGGGAAGCACTCTGAAAGCATTACCCACGAATTAACATGGAAAGAACCATAAAATCCCAAACCCCTAATCCAAAAACCTGCACTCAGGTACCCAACCCACATCACCTCCCTCTCTGGGTCCAGCTGCAGTCTGCCCTAATGACTTTCATTTGCAAAGTGTGCGTGGGTGACTGGAACAGAGCGAGGTATCATTTTCTACCTCGGTGCAGCACCATTTTTCTCTTCCTGAGACTATATTAGGATTTGAGACAATCAGTTCTTTTGGCTTAATAACTTCAGTTTTCAGCCTCAAAGGAGTACAGAGCAATTCTGACATGTACTGAAATGAAGTCCAATTTATTTGGATTGAAATATATATATCTATATATATATCTATCTTGTCTTCTCTCACTGTTTATATCTATTTTTTGACTTCAGGCCAACCCTTCCCTAGGAACTGCAGAGATTTAGTGGTAGCTTGCTGAGTTCTGTATGGCAGCTGGCCAGGTTTTAATTCCCCCAATCAGCTGATAACATGTTCTTCAAAGATTAAATCATTGTGGCACAGGAGCATGGTGCCCAACCTCTGCTTTTGCTGGCTAAGCCAAAGAGAGTCCAACATCTGAACAACCAGCTTCTGCCTCATCCTGTAAAAAAAAAATACTGATTGCCTATAAGAGGGGAAAAAAAAAGAGAAAGGTGCATCAAACATTTTCCTCTAAATCTCAAACCTTTAAACTGTAATCATTGTGAAGGAAAGGTTAAGGCATCTCTTAAGGATTTTGAATGCTGCCTCCTCTGCTGCGTCACTGGACAAATCTGAATCTAAATGCCTGTTCTCTGAATACCCACGGGGTATGAATGGCCCAGCTGAGTTTACAACAGTAATAAAGAACAGACTTTCAAACTGAGTGTGGACTGATGTATACAGCAGAGTGAAAAATAAACACACTAAAGCTGCTACATAATTCTGTCAAGCATATGGTGAAGTTGTGATTTTATTTAGAAAACAGATTGTAAGAGTGAAGTGATGACAGCTGATTCTATATTGGTCAGTCATAAATAAGAGAATATTCTAATAGGAACTGGGCTTGTTACTGATCATATGCCTCCACGCAGATTTAGTGAGATCTAATCACTTAGAAAATACAGCTTTTTAAACACATTTTGCAGCTCGTTTTCAACTTCACGTTGCTCAGTTGAAAAAAAAAAGAAAAAAACCAAAAAACATGATCACTGCACCTCACGTTTAAGAGAGAGCTGGGGGAGTTACACTTATGGGCTCAGTTAGACATCCTAGTTCCTTTTAGTAAAAATGGATCCCCCTTTGCCTTGCAAAGAAGCCCTGAAATGATGCCCCACACACCTCCCCAGCCCTCCCCTGGAGCAGCTGTTACACAACCATCAGTGAGTGTCTGTCCCAGCCATTCCCTGCCGGGGATGACAATCCTGTCCCTCCCATGAAACCCTCCACGGGACCTCCCTTCATTTCAGGGGTTCAAATTGAAGCAACATCTGCGGCTTTTCTTTTGTATTTTCAAAGCTAGGAAGGAATTTCGCACCTCTTAGACTGTCACTCAGCCCCAGGTAGAACACTGCAGTCCCCAGGAACGTCTGCAAGAACAAAATACAACCTGTCTTCTCATAAACCCCTCATGGCTGTAGCCTCAAGGTGAGAAAACCTAACTTGGAAGCAGCAGCACTGCTGTTTCAGCACCAACTCACTTGTCATTAAGGCCTTGGGCACCTAAAGATGGGAACCTAAAGAGAAAATCCTGTCAATTCAGACTCAATCTTGCACAATGTGCTCTAAGAAGACCCTGCTTGAGCAAGGAGGTCGGACCAGATGACCACCCTGGTGGGGCCACAGCCCTAGGAGAAAGCAGTTTATTACTCAAACTCACTTTAGGATACATATAACTGATAAGAGCAGCTCATCAGTTCACATCTGAGCTCTGCTTTAATATTTCAGCCCATGGAAAAAGAACTAAATGTCAAAAAACGGTGGCGCTATAGTGGCAGTCTTAATGAAAACAGATACTGTGAAATAAAGCTGTTTATTCCCAGCTCAAGCCACTACAATTAACTGTTCCAAATGGCTTTAACACCAGCACTCCTGCCTAGTGCAGTCAGGAGCAAGATGGCTCAACTTCTACTTGGTCTGTAGCTGTTCTCTCAGCTTTTTTTTTGTTGGTTTTTTTTTTTTATCATTGTTACCAAAGTGATACTAATGAACTTTCCTGAGTTTATTTTTCTTGTTTTACACGTTGCTTCTTTTCCATACGAGCTCAGGGGCTTGTGAGGGTCAGAAACAGATGGCTGCATCCTTTCTGCATCAACCAGAGAGCACCGTCTGCTCTGACAACATGTTTGCCTGCGTGGCACACGTAATGCAAAAAGCCTGTCATTGTTGCTACGTGTGTTGGATCAAAGGTGGATTAAATGCTAAATTCTGGTAATTGGTATTCCAATAGCTATTCACAGGGTACTGAAAATGGCTGAATACATTGCATTTCCTTGTTTGATTCCGCTGTAGGAGCAAGAGAAGCTACACTGGAATCTGTCACTGGCCCACCCCAAGATGCCTCAGTGTGTGGTACATACCTATTACTGAAAACAATTATACAGGAGGAGACAAACAACTGATAATTACTAGGCTTTACGTGCCCATTAGGTTAAGTATTCTTGAAAGCATATTCATCTGGCATCACATTTGCATTCTGATAGCAGATGAGAGAAATTGGATATTAGATCTATTGGCTCCCTTAGAGGGCAAACAGAGCAAAAGAGTCTATTAAATCACAAAAGGGGGAAAAATTCCTAGCTATTCCCCATGTATTGTCTGACCTGTCTTCAAAACCTGCTAGTGTGTTTAATATAACAAACAGGGAGGCTCTAAGGTATTCTAGTACTGTGCTAAAGAAAAATAATCAGCTCTCCTGTTGACTTGACATTGGGCAATTTAGCCTCACATTTCTTTCTTGCTTCAGCTCACCTGACTGCAAAATGGAGGCAGAGATTTTTTTGTAAAGGATTATACAATCTAAAGATAAAATCAATATTATACATGCAAAAGTCCTTTTTATCTCTGTCTTTTTTTTTTTCCAGCTTAGCATTTATTTAGTTTTAAGCAACACAAGTCATCTGATTACCCCATGCTAATCATTTCTAGTTTTTCCAAAAATCCTAGGCACGTTTAGCAGTGAATTAATTGGGTCCTGCAAAGAGCATCTTCTCCTTTGACTACTAAAAAAACCTAAAAGTTTCTTGCCAGCACCTCTATGAATGAATTACACACTTCATACATGCACAGTTTTCACTGGTTTGGTTGTTTGGTTTTTTTTTTCAAGTGACATCCAGATCCAATAGCATAAATCTCTGACGTGGTTTCAAAGCTCCTGGTACCCAAGTTTCATGTGGTATTGCAGTCACCTGTACAAACAAACACCCCATCAGTAACAGGCTTGTGATATGAATGAATTACTGAATCCTTTCCCTCTTCATGGAGATGTCAGTCACCCCCAGACTGTGACAGTGCTAGTGATGCAGAGAAGGCTTTGCATTACATTTAAAATATTTATTTCTGGCTCCAACAAAATGCCTCACCAGAGCAGAGAGGTTTGTTTTAACTGAGCTGTCTTAGCAGGCTCCAGCAAATCCAGCTCAGCCTCTAGAAAAAGCCATATCTACTACACTAGGAAGAGGAGAAGTCTGCCATAATTGAAAAAGATTTTGCAAATGCTGTCTTAAGAAATAGATGTACAGTCAATCTCTTGGTGCCTCTCAAGAGAAATTTTAAAAAGCACATTGCACTCACTAAGTTCCTGTCTGACAAGACCAGTGCAATCTCTGCCAAATGCCATCCTTACAAGCTTTTCCTAAGACAACTGTAGGAAGGAAAACAAACAAACACTGAGTCTATTCAGGAGCGGTTATTCCAAAGACTGCTGACACTGAATATGTAATAGTGCCTGGCTGGTCTGAAAACACAGACAAATACCTGAACGTAACCAGAGGGGACACAAAACATCAGGAAGGATTATTTCCATGCTCAAATGCACTCGTTCAAGTTCAAAGGCTAAAGTGAAAGACTGTCAACTAGATAATGACTTAAAAAATTGCTTACGGCTTTGAGTGGCCACTGGAAAAATCCTTCACTGCACCCACATGTAGCTTTGAAAGCAGCTCCAGAGGGATTGTGGACACTTGTTCTGGATAAGTGGCTGTAGAAAATTCAGTGTATTCAGAGTGGCCTGCACTCCCACACTCAGGGACAAGCAAGCACCAGGTACATTTACAGTTCCACTCGCTCACAACAGATTTCCAGGCAAAGCAGGTGAAACATCAGCAAGGTCACCCAGTGTTGCTGTGGACAGATTTTGGGGGCCAACACACAGACAACCTGCCTCAGAGACCCCAAATTCAGTTCAGCCTTCCCATATAATCCCAGTCCTCCATCTGTAAATAAAGGTGATGACATTGACTGTTCTATACAGGTGCACCAACATCTGTAAGTGAAAATGCTGTACCACAGCTTGTTACAGTTATTGTTGAACTACTCTGATTTATAGCAGCTATTATTTTTTTTCAGGGTTTTTTTTTTATCAAATAGATAAATAATAATACACAGTAAGAAAAAAAAAAAAAAGAAAGAACACATTAAGTCCACTGTAGGTGGAACACAGTGAAGGAGGATGAGATCAGCTGTAAGTAGGCTGCTGTCCTATGTGAACTTCCACTTGATTATTATTTATCAGAGAACAGCACTTAGTCCTGTATGCAAAGTGCCTGAGAATACTTAGTACAAAAGCTCTGGTAACTCAGTCCTCTCAAAATTATTCCGAGCCACTAGAGTCATAATTACACTGTCATAATGAAGAGGGGGGAAAAAAACCCCTTCAAACAACTAAATTCTTGTTGTAAATTGCATTATGAAAGTGGTAATTCCCTCTGAAGTAGGCATTATCATGTCTTACTGCCCACATCAGTTCATTATGGTGCCTCTGCCATCCCAGTGGAGCCTTCTCTTAGTAAATGAATGTTTTGGGATGATATTGCCAACTCGGGACTTATTACTTAATTGAATATGGAAACATTTAGGCCATTAGCATACATTTAGAAGTGTCTTATTTCACAGATGTTAATTTATCTTGGGGAATGCCCTTCTTTCTTCCCCCCTCCTTTTTCTCTTTCAGTTCTTCCCCTGCAGCCAACTTATTTATTCAGCTAGGTCCTAGTTCACCCATTTGCAAGCCCATGGTGAACAGCTTGCTATTTTAAAACATTCCCAAACTGACATTTGAAGTCTGTTTTCCAAAAAGTGCAGAGCCAAGCACTTCCTATCCTCCCTCACAGCTGAAAAGTATCACCAACTCCAGATGATTAAGGAAGCCTAAACATCTTTATCTAAATAATGAGATTTTTCAGGTATTCCAAATTGTTTTATCCACCTAATTATTACAAGATCTCAAAGCTGTGCAGAGAGCTTTTTTCCATAGGCATCTTGCTTGGAGAATTTTTAATTGAAAGATAATATACTCCCTCTAACAAAAGGGTCAAGAAGCTAGAATGATACAATGAAGGAATTTCCCACTGTTCCCTCATTATTAACATATATAGGGAAACTTAAGTTCACAAAATTTGCCAACAGGCACAGGACCCTGTGTGTCCTAAAGTGAGCTCCTGCTCACTGCAGATGTGTGAAGTCCTGGAGTTTGGTTTCTTTATCCCGTTTCAGCCAAGGCTGAACCTCTGTGTGGTCACAAACACGTGGCTGGAAGTCCTGCTCTCCATCTGACACCCGGCATGAGAACGGCTCAGGGTCCCCAAAAGCCTGAGAGGCTGCAGATCACTTGGGTGATACATTGATTTCCTGCATATATTTCTATTTTCACAAGCCACCTCAACTGGGTCATTAGTTTAGAGCTCAGAGAGTACAAAATTCTCTGACCACTCCATAGGCAGCAGGAAGCAAAATGTCAAATGCCTCAGTAAAACAGAAAGTTGTTTGAGCATCCAGTTCTGTCTCAGGCCTATATCCATGTAAACTCTTT
>JAWWLV010000038.1:13372419-13386961 GCA_035041135.1 Platyrinchus mystaceus
CAGATCTGTAATAATTCCATTATTACCACTGAAAATCATTTCATGCTGAAATGGGGCTATAAAGAAAATCTATGGTACTAGTTTTTCAAGACGAATCAGTACCACCATAAAACAAGCTGCATTTTGTGTAGAAGTATTGAGTACTACACAAACTTGAATAACTACAACTTTACAGCTCTGTTGATGGATATTTAAGCAGATAAAATTTCCACTAGTGAGCTGACTGAGCAAAAAAAACCAGTTCCCCTTGGTCAAGCGAGTGTTCAGTGACACATTGTAAGGCCACACCCCGAGTCTAAGAAGTCTTGCACTCATCCAGGTTGGACATCAGGAGGAATTTCTTCACTGAAAGGGTTGTCAAGCGTTGGAAGGGGCTGCCCAGGGAGGTGGTGGAGTCACAATCCCTGGAGCTGTTTAAGAAAAGACTGGATGTGGCACTCAGTGCTGTGGTCTGGTTGACACGGTGGTGTGATCAGCTAGAGCTGTAAAATTCAAAACTGATTTCACATTCCAATCCCAGGATCTTTCATTTAAAGTTTTCTAAGTGCTCAGATTAGAGTTTTTGACTAAAACCCATTATTATACTGTTGCTTATTATTTTCTATACCCATCCTATCTCCATATTACATTATATATGCATGAACCCACATAGTAAAGAGATAGTATATCTACATATCTATCTAGACTATTATTAATCATATAAGAGGGAAAATGAAAATGATTTGCCAGATGTTATTAAAATATCCAAGTCATCTTATCCCCTAGCACAGAATAAAAGCACTACTATGAGGTTGTTAATACACAGTAGGAGGAAAATTACTGCTTAAAGTATGGAAAACATTGCAGTTCCAAGCCTTTGTAAAGTCAGTTTGCCAGCAAAATCACTGGAGAACTGAATATTAAGGATCACATAAAGCATTTCTTCCATACTTCACCTGACCAGGATTATTAACAAGAAAACTCAGTGCCTTCAGGAAGCAGATGGAGCAAAGAAATTAAAAATTATCCAGTACAACAGTGTTACTTTGCAGAATTACAGCACTTAACATTAAGGATCTGCAAGCCTGTTGTAGTAGGAGGTAGCTCTGAAAAAAACCCCAATTATTAGAACCAGTTTTAAGATTGGGAGGCAAAGCAGGCAACTGTCTTATAGAACAGGTACAGAGTGTGGCAATTCCTGGGGTTTAGAGTAGATCTCTATCCAGTGTAAGGGTCAAATCTTACCAGTTCCTTTTCCCTGGAGCTAAGCCTAGATGAGGGAAAAGTTTTCCATAGAGGTGTCTGCAAAAGTGATTCTGTATTAGCTGTCACTGCCTGGCCATAGCTCACAATTTAAAAATCTTCAGCATATCTGTTCCATACCAGATTCCCCATTTTCCACTCATGGCTGGATATTTTACACCATAATCACATTCATGTCTCCATGTTTCAGCTGTTTGAGAGACTCCACATCAAGACACAACCAAATGAGCTTCAACTGTCTACAGGACTTACTGTAGAGAAGCTGAAAAAGAAATCAGTAATTTCAGCCTCAGTGCAGACATGACAGTAATCACTATGCATAGAGGGTGTGCTCCAGAAATCCAGAGTAGAAAGGCATATCAAGAAAAGAATGAAAAATATGCATGTAAATGAAAAGAAGATTTTATTCTCCCCCTCAAAAAGGGATGATTTTTTTGCAGTTATTTATAGCACTTGGAGAGCTGAAGTTGCACCAGGGTTTACTAATAAATTGAATGGAAAAAATTCTGGAAACCCAAGGTGTGTCCTCCAAGGTGTATGAGCAAAAACATGCTGGAGAATGACTCTTAAAGCTGCATGTGTATCACACAGACAGCAACACCAAAAACCAAATACCTGCAGTGTTCTTCCCAACCCCCCCAGCCACTGATTTGCACAGGCTGAAATGAAACACTAAGCCATCAGTGAAGGGAGAACAAATTAGCCAGCTTGTCTTTAATACTCAGAATCACCACAGCTCTTCTGCAACCCTGTCCTTTTCTCCAAAAACTTCTCCCATAACTTTCTGTACACCCTGAGAATGGAGAGGGCCCATCCTGCTGTTCACAGCTCTCACACACAAATCTGGGCTGACAGACTGTTAGCCAGAACTCCCACTCTTCTTCTAATTCCTTCTCAAAACCTCCCATTTCTTTTTGCTAATATTCCTATACTCTTTCACAGTCATTTGTAACTGTGCATGTTTCAACTTCTTACTGTTAGAGAAAATGCCTTATCTATGTTTGCAAAGCACAGTATGAATTAACAGTATTATATATATAGCTAATAACAGTTAATATTTACCCAGCAGAGCACAAGCTCAGATACAACATTCAAATTTAGAAAGATTCTGCTATTTTACCAGAATCCCACTGGGTTGACTCGAGGGCCAACGTGTCAGCAAATTGGCTCAAGATCTTAACGTGAGCAAGTGCTTTGGTCAAGGGGAAATCCCAGACTTCTCCCAGCTTTGGGGATGATGGTTTTCCCCCCCCAGGATACAGAAATAGGTGTACAGGACTGTGGTGGGTTGACTGTGACCAGCTGCCAGACACCCACCCAGCCACTCTCTCACTTCCCCTCCTCAGCAGGGTGGGGGGAAAAATAAGATGAAAAAGCTCATGGATTAAGATAAAGACAGGAAGGCCATTCACTCATTACCATCTCCAGCAAGAAAGACTCGAGGTGGAGAAAAATAATTTAATTTTTGGCAATTAAGATAGATTTGGATAGTGAGAAACAGAGACAAATTAAAACAATACCTTTCCCTCTCCCTTTTTTTTCCAGGCACAATGTCACATCTTCTGTGTTTCTACTTTCCCCTTCACAACCTCTAACATGATCCAGGTGGATATTGAAGTGCTCAGTCTCGGTGAGTATGGGAAACATTTTATATCAAAGTTAATCTTATGAACTTACTTCTCCCCTATTTTCTCCCAAAAAGGTAATGGTACTGCTGTTAAGAGTAGAGGATAATTTCTATCTGTTCAAGCATAGAAGAAAAAAAGGAAAAAAGGCAGTATTGCATCAGACAGAGGTATCCATCAAAGAAAGCAAACAGAAAAATTACTTTTTGTGTTGAGCTTCTACATACCTCTTCAACACTGCATTTTTTTGACTGAGCCTTATAATCTTTCAAAGGAAATAGAGATTTGTGGTGAGGTTTACTCCACAGCACCTATGTATGATAATAACACACATCGAAGGAGACTGGGTAAGTTGCCTCAATATTTTAGATTAAATAAAGAAAAACAGGGCAGGCACTGGAATAGCTTTTCTGTCTTAGTTATCACTTCTCCAGCCGTACCTCGCCACGGAGAAAGATGTCTTTTCAGAAAAAGGTACTCCAAGGCAAAATATGTTCACTGCAAAAATGCTGTCCAGCTCATCTGCAGTCAGTCATCCATTAGCTCTGGCTCAGCAGGCCTTTTCTCAGAGGGAAACTGGAGCTGAAGTTAGAAAAAAACCTGTGGTTTTATCAATTTTTATTCCATAACCTTGGAAGAAATAGGCACCAAGAGGATAAAATTTGTCCCCATCTTGTCATAAAATGATTTTGCATTGTTAGAAAGGCTCAAAAATGCTACTGGAATTAAGAAATGAGCCTGCAGTGAAAGCTCCAGTGAGTGAAACACTGCACTTGTAGGCTGCTTGTAAAATGCATCTCAGCAGCGGGATTTGGGTGTTACATGGCTTGTTTTTTTGCAGACAGACTGGCATCTCACTGGAAACTTGTGGAGGGAGAGAAGGAGATATGCAAAAGATGTGATATCTGGGTCTCTGTTCTCCCATACCTTACTTGGGAATCATGCAGCTTTACTCTTATCTGCATCAGAGAGAGAAGAACGATCTAAATGCAGAAAAAGATCCCATCCAGGGAAGCAGCAGAAGGTAAAATATTAGGGTCAAGTCCTCAGCATAACTGCAGAGATTTTGTTGACTTTACCAGCAGTAGGGCATTCTAAAAATACTGGGAAGCTCCATTAGTTGAGCCTGAGAAAGAAATACAAACTTGGTGTAAATATATCTGTGCTGTCTGTAATTTCAACTTTGCAGCTGTCTTTCACATGTTTTCTTGTCTACACAGACCAGAAAAAAAGTCAATAACTAAAGAGCATAATCTGACTTAGCATTCTTAGAACACCCCTTATTTAAGGATGCTGAAGGCATTTTAATAAATGTTGTTGTTACAACAAACTTTGCAGAAAAATAAATAATAAGGAGTTAAACTGACACCATAGATTTTCATTGCCCTTCTTGAATTTCTCCTTCCACTCAAAACATCAAAGAAAGGAAAAACAATGACAAAACAGAACCAAAGCAAATGCAGCTTTTTCAGGCTGCACTTACAGGCTTAAGAGTTAATACATCTCATAACTGTAGTCTCAGCCTGTTCCTCTTGGGTCTCAGAAAGAAGTAATTGCAATAACTTGCACAGAAATATTATGAATTTCTTTTTATTTGTCTTTATCCATAAACCTTAAAGACTCAAATGTGTTCAGGGATCCCTCCACAACCACAGAAATGTGAAGTTTTTGTAAAAAATGAAAGTTGGGTTCATAGCTAAATCCTCAGAACTTCTCAAAAGCACCAAATGCCCCGAGACTGATTAATCTACCACAGCAATCCTTCCAATGCAGAATAAAACCATCCTTTTGATGTTACCAATTGGTATTAATGCACAAAAGTTTCTAGGTTTTGAGAGTGGGGTATTCATGACAGCCTGCCTCTGTTTGTAGCTTATGCAGTTAAGTTTGGGATGTCTTTGAGGTCTGTGCATGAGGAGCAAGAGGTAAGCAGAGAATTTCCTGCAGTTCCAGTAGAATTCCAGGACATCTTCACTCACAAAGCTGAGTCCTGCTCCCACTGAAGTCCATGGCAATGGAAACAGAAGCAAATCTGCACAGCCACAGACTTTCAGAACCCAGGACAGAGTCTGGTTGTTTCCCTCTGCACTGCTCATGCCTCCTGCACCTTCCTCAGTGGAAACTCCTGTCTGAATGAGAAAGATCATCATCTACAGTTCTTCACAGATCAGATCACTGATCCATAAATTTACTCCTGCCACTTGGCCCAGTAGTGAAGACTCAGCAGGAAAGAGTCCCCTCAACAACCAAACTTACAAAATTCTTAGGAAAGAATTGCCTCTTTACTTTGTGTAATTAATTCCTTGACCGCTACAGAAGGATACTCTGGGTGAAAACACATGCCCAGACTGTAATGATTATGCTAATCCAGAGAAGGGAAAAGATGTGTTGTGTATTAATCAAAGTCAGGAGCTCAATTTCTCATTGTTCTTGGACTAAGTGATCAATACAGCAACACTCACTTGCTACAAGTACAGAAGGGCTCTACTAGGAATTTACATTTATCTTGTGCTTGTGAAGCATATGTAACTAATGAAGATTCATCATACAGGAAAGTTAAAGGGAGCATTTTAGGGAAATATGGCTTTGTCAGAAGGTTCAGAGTAGACAGTCAAACTGGTCTCTCTGGAGTATTACACACTAAAAAACCACAGGAGGTGAATCAAAAGTCTCTGGGAAAGGTTCTATCTTCATTTCCCAAAGAGCACTTGGACACCATTCCTACAAACAAAGTTACACAGTCCTTTTCTCCTGTCTGCCATAACTCATATTCTCGTAATTCCAGAATTATTACTGTACTACTAAGATGCAAGAGTGAATATAAACCAAAATGAAGCAAAAGGAGAAGGGCTGACTGTCAAAGACAGCACTCTTTCTAAAGCATGATGCCTGATTCGGTCTAAGAGTATTTCTCTCTTCACAAAATTAAGTTCAAACTCCAGATTCCCAACACGGCTTTCGAATACCATTTTTTGGATTATTTAAGTTACCCCACAGATTTCTGCTACAGAAGGTTTTGCCCTGTGCTCAGCTTCCATCAGGTTGTTCCCAGAAAAGCCAGTCACATGCTGATTTGAAGTATGTTGTCAAAAGGACAGTGAGGCAACCACAGACAGATGGGACTTAGTAATGGTCTCCAGGCTGTGTCTGTGTGGTATAACAGACAGAATTCATAAAAGTTAGGGAGAAATCCCAGCAACTTGTAAAGCCAACTTTATTCCATGAAGAAAAAAAGAAGGGAACACTGAAACTTTCCTCTGCTGGAACTGATTTAGTTGCACCAAGAGTAAGTAAATTTTCAGGTGCTGGTTCCAGTCTATATGGAAAAAAAGAGGACTTTATTGTAAAATCACTTTCTAGGTAATTCAAAACATGAGACCAATGAAAGGTGTTGTGGAATTTACTATTTCCCTGTTTGTTTATCATTAGAACACAAACTGCATCATAAAAGTAGCTTATAGGCACATTGAAGCTCTCTGGTAACTACCCCTAGTTCACAGGAAGCTGTGCTGGATCCCACAAAACAGAGAAAGCTCAATGTAAGGCCAAGTAAAAGACGTTTAAGCAGGGATTTTCACCCCCTGCCTACGAGCCCTTGCACAATTAGTCCTCCCTTCGAGGCTCAAACCGAAGTGCCTCAGCAAAACCTTTCCCAGCCCTTCCAGAATTCCCATGGCCAGAGACCCTGCTGTGTCTGATCTCTCTCTCAGTCCCTGAAAGGCACACGACCACTTCATCTTCATCCTGCTTGTCACACAGGAGGATCCCATCGTGGCACAGACAGGAAAGATTTACAATGCTTTATGACTTGCTATGTAGGTTAATAGCTCATTTTGCCTCCCACTGTACATTTGACTCCCATTAGTACTAATAACTCATAAGATAGAGACAAATGCCTTCCAAAAATCTGAATGAGTTATCATCTCCCAAAGCTTCTTTTGTTAGCAGTAAATCTGAGTGTATTTTTTCCTAACACAGTGTACAGAGATCAATAAGTATTATACTCTAATCAGCGGGTAATAAGAGTTACACAGCTGGCCTTGTAAATAAAGCAATTAACAAACTAATTAAAGGAACCATTAATAAATCCATCTGTATTGATTTCAACTTTTCTAAAGAGTAAGGAAATCATAGAAAAGAAAATCCTGCTTTGAACACTGTGCCAGCTTGCAGGGCAGGTGAGCAAACAGCAGAAAATGAACTGTCTTGTTATGAGCCATCTGCATTTTAAACTGCTTGTTACCTGGTACAGTCAGCTAGTTCATATATTGGCACATTTCCAGAAAAACTATTTTTAAAATATTTGCTTTTTTAAATGATTCATAAATCTCATCTCACCAAAGTTATTTTCCCCCAAATAGGAATTTCAAATCCTTTTCTTTTTTTTTTTTTTTTTTTGATGCACCAAAAGTTGAAAACTTAAGGAACTCAAATGCAAAGTTTCCTTACTGTAATTTTTAAAGTCAGAAACAAAACAGATACCAGTTTTTAAAGAAAAGAACCTATAAAGCCTAGCAATATTAGGGAATAAAATCAGGGAAAGCACATGTATCAAATATATGTGCTGTGAAAGCAGAAATGACTCTAATTAGAAAGTTTCTCCTCCTGTTAAAATCAAAAGGGATAAATTCTGTTTCCTGTTAAAGCAAAGTAAATCCATAGTAATCCCCCAGAAACTGCCCCAGTGTTACATCAAGGTAACAAGTAGCTGAATTCAGTCAGGGCTCTTGAAAACCAGATTAGAATTAAGCTCCACAAGTGCTACCTACACACACAGAGCAACCCATGTTCATAAAAGTTGGTCATGTTTTACTCAGCAGAGGACGATGACAAGGGCTGAAATGAAGTGTATTGTTAATAAAACTTTGGAAGCGTCTGGTTCACTGAACACTCACAGAATGCCCTGGTGCACCGGGGGGTGAGAGCAGACTGTGGCACAGATTGGAACATTAAACCTGGACACCATTCAATTTTTGGATTTAGGCAAATCAAAAGCATATGCAGAATTAATTTTTTAAAGGCTCTTCCCTTTTATCCTCTCGTTTACGTCACGGTGTGAGGCATCAATTCCAGAGAATTTGTCTTTTACCGTGTACAAGTGGTCTGTGACTTCACAGAAAACTTGGAATATTTTGTCCTATCAGGGAAGCATGGAACATGCCACCTGCAAGTGAGAAAGTCAAATAAAATTCACAGTTCAGAGAGGCAAACACCAAAAGCTTTGGGAAAGGCTAATTTAATACATCTCACATACAATAACAGACTCTACAGTAATCCAAAACATTTTTTTCCCTTTTAAGACATAAAAGAGCCAATTGCCCAGGCTCAGAATTAAACATCTGTTTCACAGAACAAAGATATTAACCTCCAAGTTTTTTTATGAACCAATAAAATTCATTCACCATTACTCAATAACAGTTGTTTTCTCCATTACCCAAATTGCTACAGCCAATTCCTCAGCTTAAACCACTGCTGTGACTGAATTTTGAAGGTATTGTGTGGGCTGTTATTAGTACAGAGATACAGCTGCTTCTTTTACTAATACAATATATTTATTTTAAAATGTTTTGCTGCTGTTTATGTTATTGGATACCGAGATGAAACTAAAACAGGACAGAATCAAGTATAGTAATCAAATATAGCAATAGGAACAAACAGAACTTTACATTCTGGCCAAAGCTTGTATCATGGAGTTCAGGGTGAATTTTGGAGCCTGATAACAGTGAGAAGCTGGAAAGTCTGGAATGACTATTAAACCATCAAAATTAATCTATACAACTCTCTAAGCATGAACAGCATTTTTCTTCTCCAAAGGGTCAAGGATTAATTCCATTTCAAAACACATAACTACAATCCTCTCTGTTTCTTGATGAAATTCCCAATGTAGTAGAGCTTCTCAAAAAATATATCTGGCATTTCTAAAATTGTGCCCATAATATAGTGAAACAAGCATTATGTTAGCTATCTCTGAACATCTCTCTACATCTTTTTATCCTCATGCCATAATAGACAACTGCAAAGTGAGTACAAATCAGCTTCTCAAAAATATGGAAGAATTAATAGTCCTTAAACTAGATGCATATTCCAGAAATCAAAACTGCAGGAAAGCTGTTTAGCCCAGCAGAGAGAAATTAAATAGGAGCACAGTATCCAGCCAAAATATGAACTTTGACCAGGAAAAAAATACAGAACAGGCCTCCAGAAACTCTGTGTGTTTTAACAGGACCATTAGAGGGTTTTCTCCTCAAATTTTCCTAAGCAAAGTTATCAAAAGGTTAGAATTCAAGGCCAAATTCCCTTGAGAAGAATAATACATTTACCAAAATAGCTACAAACACATCCCATGGATTAAAGGTTATATAAAAAGCCAAAGGTTCAGAAATACCTCTCTTCCTCCTATCCCTTCACAATACTATCTAATTAGATTGAATGCCTTTTTATTTTGTTCAGTGCAGAGAATTTCTGAAATCCCAGTTTAATCAAGCCTGAGCCCTACTACTCCTCTGAGGCACCATTTGCTTCAAAGCCATAAACTTCAGCCAAGGTTGTGTTAATTTTACTCTTTTCGCCCCCCTTGAATTAATAATAACAAAAATCTAATAGTATTCCAGTGTCTCACCTGTGCTTTATTAAAACACTTAATTTTTGATTTCTTTAAATATTCTCTTTTACACCAAGATCTCTATCATATGTGACTGAAAAAAAGACATAAAAAGTCCTATTTGTCAGTGCCACAGAAGGGCTCGGACAGGAGCTGATTTTGATGCACTAAAAGGGCACCAGCACTGGGCACTAAAGATATCCTTAACCTAACACAGGAGGACCCTTATCAAGGCAAAACAGGACCTGTCTAACTGAAAACAAGAAAAATTCAAACTGGAAAGTATGTGCTTTTAATTACCAAGGTGATAATCAAGAGGAACACGCTCTTCCTTTTTCAAGGTGAGCTCCTTTTTAAATGTGTAATACTCAGTACAAAGGTAAAACAATGAATAAAGGTATAATTACATGTTTGACATTATAAATGGAGAGACTAGAGGGCCTTATAGGCTCTTCTGTCTGTAAAAACAGTAAAGACATAAATTTGGTTATTGGTTTTAAGAGCTTAACTGTGGACAGCAATGTCAGGTACCTGTATGTATCCAGGGCAGGAAAATAAACCAGGAATCTAACAAATCCCACACCCAGACACATTAATACACTGTGAGGAGGCTGGGAAGTTGTTATGTTATAATCCTAAAACAGTAGCTAAATCCATCTCTCTCCCACTTTTTATTCTGCTCCTCCCTTCCCTTTCCAGATAAATAAATAAATAAACCAGAGATCTTTGTCATGGTAACTATGGAGTTACTTAGACAAGCAGCCTCCCAAGGAGAATTGCCTCTGAACAAGATACCCACTAGATATTCCAAGGTAAATCACAAGGGAAATAAATATTGAATTACTCTGATGTTTTAACTCGTGTCTCAGTGGCCAGCATCTCTGGAATCATATATAATCAGCTCACCTGGCTTCAGCTTGTAAGAACACGTGAAAAAACAGCAGCCTGTAAACTTTTTAATAGTTGAAAAAAGATTTATTTTTTTTTTCTAAAAAAATGGAAGTTTGGTCTGCTTGGAAAGGCTCTGCATAACATCATTTGGGGCCACAACCTGTGGAAAGTGGATATTGTGATATCATCCAGCTCTTAAACAATGTAAGAACTTAATTTTAGGAAGCAGATATGGACTGTTCCGTGTATAGAGGAAGCATGAAAGCTTTATTTGGGGATGATAAAAAAACCTGACTTGCAGAGATAGCACTCCTTTGTGCAATCCTGGGGAAAGCAGAATGCAGTTCAATTCTGGGATCAATGGAAATCTTAAGAACAATCCAATCGATGTGAATCTCTTTGGAAAGGACATCAGGACGTGCTGATGTTCAGTTGCCTGAGGAAAAGGATGGGCTGGTTTGGCAGAGCTGCTGCTTCCCCCCACCCCCCTGGAAATTTCTAATCCTCTAATCCAATCTTAGCCTTCTGGTTACTAAACTCCTGCTGCAGACAGGACTACCACCATATTTCCTAGGATTTTTCCTATGTAATCTCATCCATATCACTATTAGGAGCTATTTCTTCCATTTCAGGTTAAGCCACTCAGTGTAACACCTGGTATTTCTTTTGCTTTAAGGACATTAAAGGAATATAAATTTATTCTGGTGGGATTTTTTTTAACTTTTTTTTTTTTTTTTTTAATTTTAGAAATCTCAAGTGTGGTGCCAAGCTAAGGGGTACAGGGTATGAAGGAACCTGCAGTGCTGCACAAGAATCAGTAAATACGGGCAAAAAGAATATTAGTGGAAGTAACTTTTTGCAGGTAAAGAGTAACATGAACTTGTGACATGTAGATAAAAGCTGAGGCCTCAAAATTTAACTGGTTGTGACCATTAATTCTTTTCAGACTAACAATTCAGTGCTATGAATAGAGAGATTTTGATCAGTATTCATACAAAAAAAGTCAGTTTATGCCACACTGTGCATCACGTGGAGGTTCCTGTTGCAAAGTATGAAGAAGGGGGGCTGAATCTGTCCTTAAAACAGAAAAAACCCCCCCCCATATTTTAATGGGGTTTTTCTTCTTGATGAATTCCAGCAAAAGAACTGGGATTGTCACTTCACCAAAGCAGAGCACAAATATGACATTTCAACATGATATCACAGACAACAATTTGGCTTTATTTTTACCCACTCCAAATCAGTTTCCAAGAACAAGGGGAGGAAGGAGTCTTGGTCATACAGGAGTCAAGGAGTGAACTTGCAGAGCTAGAATTTTATCTCACCTGTTGCACTCTCTATAAAAACCCCATGAAAATAGCACCTGTCTTTAAAAAGTCATTGGAAGACATCAGGAAAGCTGCCAAAACCTTCGGAGTGTCATCAGACACTCTAAGATTACAGGAGGCTGTTATGATTAGAGGAAAGGTTTGGGTGAGGGATTGGAGAAGTGAAAGGACACTGCCTGTTGTAGGAGAGTTCTGTCATTGATTGAAGTCTTTCAACAAAACTCAGACTTGATTCTAACATATAAAAATGTGGTAACTGTAAAACTGGTTCAGGGTAGTTTTAATGCAATGTTAAGTTTTAAATCGTGGACATGAGGAGTTTGGAGTGAATAGTGAATTTTAAGATATTTGTGACTGATCTCACAGATCTCACACTTCAAGACAAAGGAGTTCTGCCTGCAGAATTCAATATATACAGTGGAACAGAAATTCTGAACTCATCCATTTCATCAATTTCTGTGGTAATATTAATAGTTCTTAACACCACATGGGCATCCTTAAATTCCAGTCAAGATTCTGTCTCTGAACTTGGAGCATTTTGGTGCTTCATCTGAAAACTAAATGCTTCTAAACATCTATCTCTCTCTATAAAGTGAAGAAATGTAATCTCTAGACAGATGTATTCATGCAATTTTGTTATCTTAAAACCAAGAAAATAATCAAGCAAGATAAGAACATTCTTGCCTCGCATATACACTAAATACTACATGTTTTATTTCAATTATGTGGACAAAAAAGACATTTTAATTAAGAAGAAGGCAGCTACCACAAACCAGAACTGGAAAGCTAAAAGCCTTAAGGAGTTCTTTTGAGGATTTCACAATGTCTGACTATTCCAATCTATTAGCTATCCCTCTGCCCGTAGAGATCATGATTAGCCAGTAAACTTGCCCTTTCAATTCACTCAAAGCTTCAATCTATTCCATCTGTGCTCTCTGAACTTTTCATTTGCAATAGGTTCAGGGTAATTCAGAGCAGCCAGGGAGGCTGACAAGCTCTGCCTTTCTTTCACATCCTCAAGGCTACATGCTGACATCTTAAAATGACTTCATAAATAAATACAATATCACTGCTTTCACACAACAAACTCATTTATTTGAATTCCATTAAGGAGGCACACAGGTGTAATTAGGCACTGGACCATGACTCAAACAGCCATTTGCCCCCACGCTGCTCTAACCATTCCACTGGAATAAAATTAAACACTCCTATGAACTTGCAGACTTTGACCCAAAAGTTGGACGCCTTAAGAATCAAGATGGACGTAATTTTAAAAATTAGGAGGGAAAAAGTAACTCTGCTACAGATTAGGAGGTATTTCTAAGAGTCCTTGCCTCCTACTGCACACAAACTAACAGCAGTGGCACTTGTGACAGATTTACAATTCCCAGATGGATTTATGTGCTGGTGTGTGATCCTGGTGGTGGAGGAGGAACACAAACATCTGATAAGCCATTAAGAGCCACCAATTTAGTCACAGCACAGGTTTATAAGGAAGGAAAGAAACAAGTGACTAAGAACTGGGAATTGTCTGGGTGACAGGCAGATGTGGGAGATCTCATACAATTGTGGTCTGTAATGCTTAGCACAGAACTGAAAGCCAAAGAGAAAATGCTGGGCTGGCCCAGATTCACAATTAAGAAAGAAGGGATGCTCAGATTTTTTGGGAATGGTTGCAGCAGCAGCCATTGGTGATGGCTGGAAGTGACCACAGTGACAGGGGCAAGTGGATAACATCCAAACTTTTTCCTGGAAACTCCGGTGTCTTCCATCTTCATGACCTTAAAAAATTATTACAATTTTTTTTTCTGACTGGTTACAGAACTTACAGACTCTGAACACAATTCAACACAAAAAATACAGGAAAGCACCACTGTTCTACTGCTGCACCAGCACTACACCTGTAAAACACCTTTTTTTAACTTCCTGGAAAGGTTTGTTGTAATTGCTTTCTACATTCAAATAATAAAAATTCTGCCTGTTGTTGCTGGGAAGTCAGACCTTGACTTACTGCTCCTTGCTGTGTTTTCACAGCACTTACCACAGTTTTCACTGCAATGCTATGTCCTTGCATTATTTCTTTCCCTTAAGTTTCATGGTATCTGTAGTGCCACATAATGCCTCATTTCTCTGTTGGCAGCACAGGGGATGATGACTCGTCCAGGGAAGAAGGCAAGTTCTATTGTCAGAGTTGTGCAATCTCCTTCGACTGAGAAGGAAACAAAAAACACTTTTCAGTATCACCCTTTGCCAGCAGGTCAAGGAAGGACACTGAGGGTACTTGCTAAGTGTGAGAGCTTCCATTATGCAAAAGAAAGAATGCTGAGGAAAACTCTTTACTAGCGGAAAAAAGAGGTGAGAACTAAGAAGGTTGCATGAATATGAGAATATTTTACTGCAAAATCAAAAGGAGTCATTTTCAACCACTGAATGTCAATGTGAAGAAGTAACTGAGCATCAGTTGTGCCCTCTTAGTTCAAATTGCTTTAATCAATGTGAGGGAAATTCTGCAGTTTGGTAGAATAGATGTTTTTTAGGGTAAGATCACATATATGTGCAACTTGCCTATGGGCTACGGCACAGGAATGTGTGATGGACACTGAGGACATGAGACCTCCTGGCATTGTTATGGTGAGGGGCATTGGCTGTGCCCACCCTGCCTGCCTGGAGCAGGAATCAGATACTCTGATTTTCTTTAACATGTGCCCCTCACAGTCCCATTCTTCACTCTCGGTTCTTACTCTGCAGAGCAGTAGCACAGAACAGAATACAGAGTTCGATCTTTATTTCTTCCTCTTGTCTTCCAAATTTCATAAATTTCCTCTTGCTTGCCCTCAATCTTAATTTTCTGGGCT
>JAWWLV010000038.1:13387439-13406257 GCA_035041135.1 Platyrinchus mystaceus
GATCTTTATTTCTTCCTCTTGTCTTCCAAATTTCATAAATTTCCTCTTGCTTGCCCTCAATCTTAATTTTCTGGGCTCCCAGCCTGGATTTCCAATTATTTTCTGATAACTCCTATAGGTCAATACCACAAGTTCGATGTCATCTCTAAATCTAAGATTATATATAGGCTGTTCTCCTCCATGATTCTTTCAGTTCATCCTGTTGCTAAAAACAAGAACTGGACTTGCAATTGGAAGAAAAACAGTAATGGCACTGACCTACAAATAAGGAGGGAAAAGGAAGTGCCAGAACTATGGAGGGGTTCACTTGCTGAGTGCCTGAGAGAAACATTTATTCAGTCATTGGAGAAGAAAATGAAGAGGTACCGGAAAGCAACATTTGCTAAGGACCTCTCAGATTTAGACTAGAGCGAATACAATACATCAGCTGTTCCTAAGACAGATGTCAAAGGAGCACAAAAGATGACTGGAACTGCCACAATAATTCCATAGGCTCCAGATGAGATTCTGATAGTGCCTGTTTGCAAGAAGAAGATAAAACAAGTGTGAGAATGTGTAGTTTGACAAATGGATCGAGCTGGCAGCAAACCCCTGCAGCAAGTCAAAGACCATGGCCAAGGAGCTGAGGGAAAGGTGCAGTGTCACCACACTTTTGAAGACTAGGAGAGCTGCTCTTCTCAGGTGGGAAACAAAAATGAGAATGTGCTTACTAGGAAAAAAAGAAAAAAAAAGGGGGTTAGCACTTCAGAGTATGAACTGAAACACTCGAAAAGTCCTGTTACACCACTTAACATCCTGCAATACTCTCTTTCTGTTCTTGGAGGGGATGTTTCTTCATCCCTGGATCTTCAGACAGAAGTTGTAGGCCATAAAGACCTAAGATTTAGTAGAGCTAATTACCTGAGAAATGATCACATGACCTACTGCAACAGCTAAAATCATCCCAGCTCTGTGAACGCTCCCCCTGCACCCAAAGGCAGTTATTGTCAGGACACCCCTGTGAGGGATCTTCAGTTTGGAACTCTCTGTTCCCCATTCAGGCTGCCAAAGCCCAGATTTGTTAGCACTGCAAATATGTTGCCAAATCCGTCGTTCCTTTCTGAAGCTGCTGAAAAGAGAACAGCTGAAAAGAATCTCTTCATGAACCCATCCTTTTTATTATTATTGATGCAATTTGATTATTTGATGAGAACCTATAATGCATACCAAGACATTCTGAGCACCAAGACTATAAATACTGTAACAAAGGTCTGCTATATATAGTCTTCTCCACTTACAAGCATTTCTCTTTTTTCAGGGTCTGATCCAAACCACATGCATAATTCTGATAGGAATAGATGAAAGGAGCATATGACTGCATAGAAATAGAAAGAAAACAAACAAATAAATGCTTCAACAGTGATTATTGTACCATTACTCTGATCTATTGCTGGTGAGATAAAGAGGCTAAATAAAAAGGCAAGAAAAAACACAGTTGATGCTGATACATGTGTTTTAAACTACTGCAGCTGAAACAGCAGGGAACATTTTCAGCAATATCCAAAGTTATGATAGGACAAAAGGGGGAAAGAAGGTAACAGCAGCAGTAAACACCTGTACTTAGCATCACATAAATGAATAATTAACAAAAGCAAAGAGAAAGGAGCACTGAGGTGCCACTCAAAATATCAGCCTGATGGATAGTATTTGGGAAATACCACCTTAATTGTCAAGGGAATTAATAGTGATATTTGCTTCACACTTTTTCTAAGCTGAAATTGGATCAACTAAATCCAGTCTGAATTCTGGACCTCAAGAAGGTGGGGGATTTCAAAAGAGAGCAAATTATCTTTACTGAACAAAAGGTAAATTATCTTTATTGAACAAAGCTAATGACTGTTGTGAGTTGTTCTTTGCTAGGAAGGCTTTGCTCATCTCAGAACACTCTGAAAAGCTGCCTTAGCCTCCTGGTCCCTTCACTCAAAACACCACCGCAGCAGGAAGATTGTTTTTCCATGGACCTGAGCAACAGTTATTCTCAAATAAACAGGCTGTTAGAGACAGAGGTTCAAATATCTTCTACTGGCTCCCTACACAGATCTACAAGGCAAGATTGTGACTGTACAAGGCACAGAGAAGGCAAAAGAAACGCTTCAGATGGAAACCTTCACCTCAGCTGGAGGTCAAATTCCACACAACTTAGAAAAAAAGAGCCTAAGAGACTAAAGAGTAGGATTGTGTCTGATTCTCTGTGTGTTCATATCAAGTTAGCTCAGAAGTTCAGCAGAATCCGTTTATTTTGACTCTTTCAATTTTCACGTCCCATCAGTAACAGAAGGGACCAGCCAACAGTTCCTTTCACCATTTCTTCACCACCACTACCCACTGTGTTCACAGGAAGGAGCTTAAAATAAACCCCAAAGACTTTAAGGGGCAAAGAGGAATGAAATATTTCTAAGATCTGTACCATCTGCCAAAAAAACCCTGTTTCTTCATCATAAGTGGTTTGTTGCATTGTTAACGCAGATACTGAAAATATTTCCTTTAATAGTTTATTGACATGGATTATAACAGAAAGAAATACAAAAACTTCTTTATGGCATCTTCTTATAAAAAGCTTTTTTATGTTCCCTCATTCATATTACTGTTTGGAGAGGCTTAGACAGCTTATTAATTGTAACATCAGGGGATGGGATCTACTCAATCACTAAGAATCTTTTAATCACATGGATGCTTTCATTATAAATATATTTTTTCCCTTACCCTACTCTTCTTTTCTACTCTTACAGGCCTCTAAGCTGTTCATGTCATCCAGTGATCAAGGCAATCAGAATGGCACGTTCCAATTTCTAACTTAGACACTACTAATTAGTTATTTTAATGTGGCAAAATGCACATTCTGATCTGAGAATTGTATTCTGAGTGGACACAGTTTAAAAAGGAAAGGGAAAGCAGGGAACTGGAGTGATTTTTCAAAGGTTAGAGAAAGCCAGTGGGTACCCTGACTCCTAAATCACCATCATGAACCACCACACTCCCCTGCTTTCATAAAGACGAGAACTCTTAACAAGGCCAAATGATTGCATTTTCTGTAAAAGGATAATGATACCTGACTTAAAAAAAATGGGACAGAAAATAATGCTTTATAAGGTCATTTTAAAAAATAAACTAGTGCTATTAGAACACCATTCCGGGCTGTCAGTCATTTTCCTATTTCAAAGCCTATCAAATAGAGATATTTCTGCCTCCACAAAATATCAAACAGTGTGTAATCCTCAATTTTGTTGGAGGAGCCAATGTTCACGGGTAGCTTTTCTGAGGAGATTTTGTTTATTTTTTAAAAATACAGAGCATGCTGTCAGGGCTGTAGTACAGGCTGGCTCAGTGGAAACCCATTAAAACCACTTTACTGGGCAGATGGTGTCAAAGAGTCAGAAGTATATAACAGAATCCCACTGTGCACAAGTGTTCAGTATGCAAGAAATCATCTCGTATCAGACAACTGCTGCAGGGGACACAGTCAACCACAAAGGATAGAGCAGAGCACAGCTAAAGTCATGATAGGCTTGTAACTGTTTGCCCAATAATATGGAAAAATACATGGAATAGGAGAACCTTAACTGATAAACCAGAGGGGAACCAGGGGAGGTCTATTCAGAGCACCACATCAAGCTTTAAAAAGCAATACACTGCTTTTATTGTTATTCACTGAAGGTGTAACCACTCTTTGCCATTAAGAAGGACAGCACAACTCAGAAGGGATAAAATAAGATTTGAAAAGTGCCCACTCAATTTTGGACCCCCATGTTTGTTGAGCAGTTGGCATTTCAGTGGGATTTCTACAAATGGGTAGAAAGAAACTCATTAGAGACATCTGGAAATAGCAGCCTTGCCACAGCAGTTTAGAAGGTTTCAGTCCTATATCAGATGTGCACTGGCACACCAGTAGATTATAGGACACTCCTTTTGCATATGTTCCTTTTCCATTCTCTTCTACAGAAGGTAGGCCAAGTTCTTGTAGTGTTTTCATTTGACTATTTAATTCTGTAGGTGAGCATAACACCTCAAAAAGCACCTAACTCTGAGTTAAATAGATCCTAAACAGAATATTCAGACTGAAAACAAGGTAAGGATGACAGGAGTGTGGCTGCAGGTACATGGTGTTTTTACAGACTTACCATGCTGGGAAGTTCTGCAGAGCTGAATAGTTCCTTCAACAGCAGCTCAAAACACAGTCTACAGAAACAACATCAAGACATCCTTTATACCAGGAAAACCCAACAACACACCCTATTTGGAAAGGTGGTGGTAGGAAAGCAAAGAGTAAGGTAGAAGTTAAATATAGGAATATGCTATGCATAGGCAATGAAATGACCTACCCAATGTGTACCACTAAATTAAAATTAACCAAGCAAGGCTGATTACATTAAGGTGGAGATGCAAAACTCTGAAGGATAAATACAGGTATTTCGTCTACAGGCACAATGCAAATCACCACTATTTTCTTTTCTTGAAGACAAGCAGAATGAGTCACCATGGCTCAGCAGAAAATGGAGGATACAATTACGTGCTAATCCAGAATCTTTGATAAGTGAGTGGATTGAAGACTAAGTGGTATTGTTTCCTTTCCTATATTATGGGTTGGATTAATATTCAGAGACACTACTGACTAGTTATCTCTGCCAACTTTGGGTTCCTCCTCTTGCACAATGAATTTACATAATATACACTGAAGACATAAATCTACACTTTTAAAAACATCAATAAAAAGCAAGTGACATTGAAGGCCAACAAAATTCAAGGTTCTGAGGCCATTTAGCAACAGATGAGACTGAACTTTCTGACTTGGAGGATTTTTTTAGTGTGCAAGACATGCAGACTCATCTGTGTGATTATCTGGACATCTGCCTTGTTCCTCAGCAAGAGCTCTGCAGACTGTCTGCTCAACAGTCTGCCTACCTTGAAAGCAAATAGATCAAAAGGAATGTAGAACATCCTGGTTCAGCTAGAGAGGACACTTCTCCTGTTGCTCCTTAGTCTATCTTGTAGAGTTGTAAACCCAAAATTCTAAAGAGTATGTTGACATCTTTCCATGCTTCTGCTCAGGCTGCTTGTTATTATTACCCCTGCTGATTTCTTATACATAACTAGATAACTCATTTATTTTGTTCTTTTTATAGGATCTACATTATTCAGCATCCTTCTTCCTTCTCATATTTCAATCTACTGGTCATTTTCGGATGTGGTTCTGCTCTGCTTGCTAACCATGACCATAGCAAATCAACACCTTACCCAAAACATCTTACCAGTACTGTGACAAAAATCTTCATTCACAAATAAAAACCCAAATAGCTAAACCAACTGAATCAATTCAGAGTAACATTAAAACCAGAGCTAGATGGGCCTATGAGAAAGTGACTCCAGGAGGAGGGAACAGGCCTTTTATTTTGTGAATTTGGGAAAACGTGGCATCAACATTGATGAATCCACTACTGACCTCTTATACGTTATCTGTACAAGAAACAAAACTGTGTTTTGCTGAGCAACTTTCAGGGGGACAGTTGTCTGCAACACAGAAAACTCCCTCGAGAAACCTTCCTGGAAACCCTGATTTAAAGAAAAAAAAAAACAAAACACCAGAGTGAGGGTGTAAGAACAAACAAACCTCTCTGTGAGTACACAGGAAGCCTTTTAGGAAGTTAATTGACCCTGCAGTGCAGATGCCATTGACTGGCAGGCTACTTCTGTGTTGGTTCACTGAACCCCTACTCAGTGTTGATTTAAGTGAACCTGTGCTGCAGTGGATTAGGAACACTCACACCAGCAGCAACTGTGCCTGAAGTACTGAGGCAATACCAAACAGTTCAGAGCAAGACTTAAATTACTCCAGTTAGTCTCACTACAGTGGTTTTTCTCAACCCTTTTAAGGAAAAGAGCCATCTAACTTCTTGAAAGACATCCAGACCGTCTTAGGCAGTGTCCTGGTTTTGGTATTGTCACAAAGGCCTTTGTTTACAACCAAACACAAATTGGGATGCACTCTGAAAGCAGCCTTGTTACTTCCATTTCCTCCCCTTGGTTTTTTCTAGCTTGCAGGCATAAGGTTTCTGGCACTGGTTTCACAACACTGCTCAGATGTTCTATGAATCACCACTGGTGTGTGGGTTATACAGGCTGAAAAATACCACTCCAGAAAACTGTCTACACTCTGAATTAAAGCCTACTAAAGGCAGTGACACCCCATATACTGACTGTATTGGGCTCTGCATCACCCCCACTGTGGATCAATAGGTGGATAGAACACCTCATTTCACAGAGCTGGAGGTTGTATCATCCTCCAGGGCAAGTTCAAGTCACACCACTAAAGCAGAAAGTGGAAGTTTGCATAGACACCACACAGGCTGTTCTTTGGAAGATGAAGAGTTTCAATCCCTTATTAGCTCTGGGGGGCCACCAGAACAACCTGACACTGGAATTAAGTCTATTCAGTGAAAGAAGAAATCAAGGACTTGAAGAAGCCAATCCTCATTCTACAGTTAAATGTCCCCTCCCACAGGAGAGTGAAGCAGCCTAACACCCTGAAACATGTACCTAACAATCATAATAACTATTGTTATCTACAAGTCTAGGAACTATTTAAAATCCACTTCATTTTGAACTGCCCTTAATAAGGCAGCAGGCAATATTGCAAAGATTGGTGAAAATCAAGTAATTTAATGTAACACTTTATAAACCAAACCTGTGACGAATCTCAGCTGCCTCTTGGGCTTCTCTGCTTATCAATCTGTCTGGAGTCATGTTTTTGTATCCCAGGACCTGTGATAGAGTGCCACTAGACTTGGCATCCACAACCACCTCACGAGGTTGACTTAATGTGAATGCAGCATGAAAAATCAGATTATCTTTTTGATTCTCTCTTTTATTAAATAAAACTGATCTTTATTGAATAAAGCTGCTTTTATTAATGTCTAAAACACTGGTTGGTGTCACAGAGCTTGCCAGTCTTATGGAACTAATAAAGGAAAAGGCAGAAGTAAAAAAATAAGAACATTACAGGGAAATATTAGAAACCAAATCACATTAAGCCAATATTGCAGCTGACAAATAAAACATGGGTCTAGCTGTAGAATTTTTTAGTTTAGTCTGAATTTATTATTTTTATTGAAAGGAATGGGGCTTTTCCCACAAGTGCACTGTGGCAAGAAACACAATAAGTGCAAAAAAGTTCAAGCTAGTTTCCCCTTCCCTTGTATAATGTCCTAAATGGCTGTAAGTTCAATACAGCTGGGACAAAGCACCAAAACTTTGGTTTTAAGGGAACAGCTTGAAGTTTAAGCTGGAAAGATTTAATTTCTCTTTGGGGTTTTATAGAAAACCTTCTGGGTTTCTGCACAGAAGCAAAGCTTACAAGAAAACCTCCCAGTGATCACACCTGTACTTTATGCTCATCTGAAAGCAGCATGAAGTATTTTCCATACATATCAATTGCACAGTTGGAGCAACAGATGCCTGTGATGAGTCTGTCCACAATATCAGCACTGTTACTTTGAGAAAAAGAATGTGCCCCTCCTCATCACAATCAAAATTTGTCAACATGAACTGAAATTCAACCCTGAACTCCCATCTAGTCACCACCAAGGAGGAGGAGTGAAAAGAATACATATCTTAAATAAAATAATCTTTGATTTTAATCCCATATACAGCACTTTTTCCATTCCTAATATCCTACCAGTGCTCCAGAGGAATGAACTCCAAAGTAGTGCTAAAACACAGGTTGTTGCACTCCTCAGCTTTTCATTTTCCATGTTTCTAAGTCCAGAGTGCCCTTCAATGTCAGTGGAAGACCTGCACATAAAGATCTTCAGGAATGGCCCTCAGCTTTCTGGAACATCCCTAACAAGCTCAGCTGTGGGTTCTTTGTACACCACTACCCCATGAAAACAGTGAATATACAAGTGAGGTTAAATTGAATCAAAGGAGCTTCCTATCCAACTGCAACTCACAAACATAATACACTAAAATCATAAGTGAAGAGCAATGTGAACAGAATGACATGTTCTGATAAGAAGTATCATCATGAAATCAGTAAAATTGCATAGAAAAAAGCCAAAGATAAAACTTGTCCATAATGAGACAAAAAAAAAATCTCAGAGATTCAGTGGGAATCAAGAGGGTTCAAAGAATACTGCAACATGGATAATTCCAGTGAAAACAGAAACAATAGCAGTTTAAAGTCAAACAGCCAAATATTTCTCTCCTATAGTGTAACCAAAACCAAACACTTGGGGGGTTGGTTTATTTGTTTCCCCACAAAGGGCATTGTCATCACTGCACGTGTTATCCACACCTCTACCTATGGGAACACTCTCAGGGGGATACAAGAAAATCCTTTTAACACGGTCAAGCCTCCATTTTTGTAAAATTGAGAGAAAAAGAAAATCAAACCAGCAACTCTGCGGCCTGAGATGTCATTAGAGAGTGACCTGAAGGAAGATTTCAGCCCTGGGTGACAGAGAAGAACAAAAAGCTCAGCAGAACACAAGCAGAAAAAAAATCACTAAATATTCACTTGTTTCGCTACAGTCAACTGAGACCTGAAATTTGAAATTAAACTGGTTTTTATCTGACAACAAACATTTGTCGTAAAAAAGGCTCTTCAATCTTTAGTGTCACAATATACATCCTAAAATTGTTTAGCATCTTACAGGAGATGCTGGTTTCCTTCCAGACTTAAGCCAAGCATGGAACCTGGAGTTCAAGTAAAGTATTTAAGTTTCTATTCTACTCCAGTAAAGTTAATGGTTTTCCCCTTAAACAAGGGAACAGCTTGTCCACATGACTTGTGCCTGTTCTATCAGTCTGTGTTTTTCTTATCATCACCTGGACCTCATTATTTTTTAACTTCTGAAGAATTTCTTTTCGCACTGATATCAAATATAGCAAAATGCCAAAGGGACTGAGGGTAAGCACTGCCTCCCTAGGACTGGCTCAAGAAAACTTCTGGCTGAAGATAAAGATGAGCCCTGTAATCTCTGCCCTTACACACACACATACAATTAGACTGACAGCATATTAAAACATGTGGATTATATCATCGCTGACAAACTGTTCTGGTAAGAACTGTAAGCTCATTATTGAAAGCAACATTTCATTTCTCAGGCTGGAGCTCTGCTTTTACAAGATAAAAGCAAAGCAAAACCACAATAGTGTTCTCAAATCTTCAACATTATTACCTGAAAGATTTGGAAACTGTGCAGTAAAAGGTGTGTTGCCATGGTTCTGAGTAATCAGTAACAGCTCTGTGCACAATAGACAGCTGATTGCTGTTGCATGTTAAAAGCTTTTGTATCTCTTTAGGAAAACTTTGTCATCATGTCATAAATGAGAGTTTTTCTATTAGCAACAGAAAGGCATCAAAGAAACACGCCCTGGAGTAGTAATCATGCCTTTTTTAATTTTTTTTTTTTTTGTGTGTGTGTTCATCTTATTATGTGGAACGGGGTGGGAATCAACCTTTTACACTGTCAAGTTTATACAGTAAATCTCCAGAACACTCTGGTCTTTCCTAAGGCACAGCAGTGCAGATGGAATCTGCTGCCTAAGAAGAAGCAGACAATTGCATTGAAGACAGATATCTGTATTAGTGAACAGCAGACTCCTGGCAATCACACAGCAGTAGTACCTCGGATATCTGAAATGCAAAGTAAATAGCACAGCTAATAGCAGGAATTCTGATGGGATCTCGTGTGTCTGGTTTCATAGGATCACAGAATTCCTTAGGTTGGAAAAGCCCCCTGAGATCACTGAGTCCAGCTGTTCCCCCAGCACAGCCAAGCCCACCCATGGCCCCAGACACCACATCTCCACAGCTTTTTAATTCCTCCAGGGATGGTGACTTCACCACTGCCCTGGGCAGCCTGTTCCAAGTGCTTGGCAACCATATGGTGAAGCAATTTTTCCTAATATCTGACCTAAATCTCCCCTGGCACAACTTGTTTCAAGACATATCATATTTAATGAGACTTCACAATCATAATACACAGGAGAATCTTACTCATCAGTTTTTATAGCATACCCACCTAACAGACTTCCTTTCCAAGTCCAGTTTTCTGCCTATGTACATCTTTCAAAAGATATGTAACATTTAAGAATAAAGTCATGTATTAATGCTATAACTGCTGAGTTGGCAATAAAAGAAACACTGTACTCTCTAAGACTGAAATGCCACTTATACCCCAATCCTAGAATGAGCTGCAATCTCAGCCAAACACCATGTTAATGCAGTGTTAAGGCAGCAAACTGAAACACAGCAAAAAATACAGGGGGTGAAGAAGTTAATATTCTTACTGTGCTGTTAGCCCATCCAAATCTCTGATATTGCTTATAATAAAATACATAATTTACAAGCTATCTGGGAAATCAAAAGCTACTGGTGTGCAATGACAATGAGCAATCTCTTGAAAAGAGTCTGACTTCTAATCCCTGCTGCTAATGCATTTCCAATTGCAACTTTAGAACAGTACTTATGGGGGCACTGCATTTAGGGAACATTTGAGAAGACTTATAATTTTGTTCCTTTCTTTCTTTACCTCTTCTAAGGAAAAAAGGAGGAGAAGTGAATTTGGTACAAGGAGACACAATAGATGTACGCAGCTCTGTAGTTTGCCTTCTGTCAGTAAATTCAGTTCTGGATACAAACTAATTAGTAAAAATAACTCAATAACAAAGAAAAGTGCTGATCACTGAAAGTGTAAGAAGGTGTTAAGAATAACTAATACCTTTTTTTAACAGGGATGTTTCTAAGAAAGGCTCTTTATCAGTATGTTTGCAAAATCATAGAGTAAATGCATGTGCTATTATTCCTCTCTGAAGACTAAACCACGTGAGAACTTCAATTCTGTTTTGCTGCCAAGTTATAGCTGCTGATGCACGATATCTGCCCAGTAGAAATGTGTATTTCTCCTAATTTGTATTCCACAGGAATTATCAGAATCATCTGAATTAAGTATTGCAAGAATGCATTCGCTTTTTGGCTGAAGCCACCAATGAAAACTTTTAAGTTCAGAGGAAGCTTTAAATGCACACAAAAATATGTGCATTGTCTGTGGGCTGCTTCTCTGATTGTCACTGCAAACACTCTTGAGGGCAACAAGAAGGTATCACCGAGTTGTCTAAGTCATGCTGTCAGGACATCCAAACTCTATTTAGCATGCAGAATGTCTGTCAGACACCTGCTTCGGGACCCCATCAAAGCTTTTAAATGTTTCAGTAAGTAGGTATTTGTCTGGTCCAGTAAAACACTGCCAGCCAGTCTGAGAGACAGGATTTTTAATTTGAAAAAACGACACAGAAGATAAGAGTGGGGCAGCCAACTCCACCAGCACCTCGGGAGACTTTCAATTCCCAGGCAACAAACCCTTTGTAATCCCAAGCTGAGTTACCAGCTAAACTGAGCAGCAGCACCTACTACATGATCAAAAGTACAATAGGGAGGTAACAAATGCCTCAGGAAACGGGCAGAGTGTTTGTCACAGTCGACCAAGAGAAAACCGTGCCACTCAGGATTTCCCATCGCATCATCTGTGGTTTTGACCAGCACATGACTCCCCCCAAGTCTTTCAGTCATGAACTGTGGGTATCAACATTCAAGGCATTGCAGACAGAAGGGACAAAGGCTGGCTATGCAAAATAAGAGACAAGATGCAGTGAAAGAGAGAGAAGAGATTGAGACTTACCTTTGGAAAAAACTGCTGCCAGGCTCAAGAGGAGAGGTGACAACAGATGCCCCATATTGCTAATCCCAGAAGCACACATCCTAGGGTTTGTGGAGCAGTTAGGGCTCAGTTTCACACACTTTGTAATCAAAATAAAAATCGGTCAGCTGGAGAGGCTACATTTTCAGAAAAGGTCATCTGGAAAGCGCAAGAGGCATTTCCTTCGGAGAGACGACTTACTTCTTCAGCTTCAACCCTCCCCCTTCCTCCCTCCTTCCTTCAAAACAATGATGCTGCGAAAGAAAACCCCTCTCAGTAAATAAATAGGAATCAGTTCTGATTAAAATCGCAGTCCGGAGCCTCAGCACCCCCCCACCCTGCAGCCGGCAGGGCCGGGGCTGGGCAGGGGCTGTGCGGCTCCTCGGGAGGGATCGCTCCCGATCCCGATCCCGCTCCTGCCCCGCCGCCGGGATGCGCTTCACAGAGCCAGCGCCCGCATCCCGGCGGAAAAACCGCGTCGGGTCCCCGGGCGTCACCAAAGTTTTCCTTCAGGTGATGCTGATCAGCCCTGAAATCATCCAGAGGCACGGAGGCAGGGTTTGGTGTTGCGCGCTTTTTTTTTTTTTTTCCTTTCTTTCTTTCCTTTTTTTTTTTTTTTTTTAAGTTCTCCTCATTGACTTGTTTGACTTCCCGCGAGCGAGGGAGGGGGCGAGCGCGGCTCCCCCGCGAAGATCATCGCCCCCGATGCTCTCACAGCCCCCGGGGCCGGCGGCGGCCGGCGCGCATCTCCCGCCCCGGCGAGCGCCCGCATCCTCCGGCCCCGCAACATCCTCCGCCGCTGTTTACAGGGACACGGAACCTGCGCCGGGAGACGCCGCGGAAAAAAAAATTAACCAAAAAAAAAAAAAAAAAGAAAAAGGAGGGAAACAAATAAATAAATAAGCGCCGAGCCAAGCCCCGCCTCACCCCGAGCCGCCCGGCAGCCCCAATCCCCGGGCAGCGGGCGCGGAGCGAGGGAGGAGCGGGGCGGAGCGGGGATGCCCGGACCGGCCCCTTCCCTTCTCGGCCCCTTCGCTCGGTCCTTTCGGTCTCCCCGGCGCTCCCAGGGGCCGCTGCCCGGCGGTGGTTCACCCTCCAGGGCAGGGCAGAGGCGGTTCCGAGGGTGCGGGCAGGGAGCGCATCCCTGCGGCGCCGGTCCCTGGGGACGCGGCTGCTGTTCCAGCAGCATCCTCCGAGCTGCTCACAGAGATGCTCCCGGCCAGACACGAGCCTCGCCGCTCCCCGCATCCCTATGAACCGCGTCCCTCCGGGTGCCCGAAGGCGATGCGTTCGCATGTGTGCGCTGCTGCACGTGGAGAGGTTTTGGCTCCTTCCCTCGTCCCAATTTATCGCGTGTTCAGCTCTCCCCATGCCGCTGGAACAGCCCCGAGCCAAGCCAAGTGTGGTGCAGCCGGAATAGGGAAATAATGTGAAGGCTGTGTGGTGAAATGCTTCCTACATGTTGCATAAACAGCAGGGAAAATACCTATATTTGGTCTAAAAGGTGTTCAGATGTGCTGGGGGAAAATAACCAACCTCAGGTTTTGCATTACAGACGATATCAATACTAACCCAACCATTTGGTCAAGCTTAATAACAAGATTTATACTATCCTTGGCAGATAGAATCACAGCAAAATGCAATTTACCACAGCCCAAACAAAACAAAACAAGTAGCTACAATAACTTACAGTAATCTTGTTTCTTCACGGAGCACATGTTTGGGAGCAATAAAAACATTCATTTGTATATGAACATCCACAATGTCTATCAAAATGAACTTTGTACACTTTCTGTTTTCCAACACTGAGAAATACACAGTCAACCATCCAGTGAGAAGAGGCTGCAGTTTTTGTGAGGTGGTGAATTTGTTTTAGGAGTTCATGTCAGTATGAGAGGGATTAACAGTCCCAGAGAGGTTCCCCAGACCTGAAATGAAGCACATCTCTAGAACTGCCATTATATCTGAGACATAAATGTACCACCTCAGAACATCCACCACTGAAAGGAGATAAAGAAGGGTTGTGCTGTGGCCAAAACCTTGTAGTGTTGTCCAATTTAGGAGAAATATTATAAAATAACACTTTATCCAAGACAAAACAATCATCCTCTGGAGGAGGGAGTCAATGCCCAGCTTCATTCAGGAGGAATGCAAAGGAAGACCTTTCTCTCCAGCTACAGGTGAGAGTGGTTTTGCTACCAACATTTTTAAGAAAAAATTATTGGAACAATAAAACAAACCAAACCAAGACTGTCTTTTCTTCTACAGTATATTAATATTATATTCACAAAATTAAGTTTTTTCCCTTCTTTTCATATTATGCAACATCACTTTTGTAACAACAGACTTGGAAGCACTTATTCAGTCTTTCAGCACAAATATGGAAACTAGGGGACTGAGGATCCTTTATCTAGGAGGATACTACTTAAAAAAAATTAATCTAAGCTATTACTTTTCCCTTAATGTTCCTTAAAGTCACTCTGAAAGGTCACTAACTACTTATTAAATTTGATGCATCAACACCCTTTCACTCCAAAGCACTCTGCAGACATTTTACTTTTAGTAGGTAGTAATGGACACAGTATTTTGTCAACATCTTTGTTCTCCTCTTCCACTATCCTGCTATCCCCAGGAACCAGATTTGGGTTTCAAGCCTTTCTTAAAGCCAACTGACTTTGAATAAACCCTTCAGAAATGAGCTGTGCCCCCATTTCTTGGATGTGCCCTGCGCAGAAATGATCTTCCACTTCCTTCGGTGGGTATTTTACCAAAGGAACAGCTGAAGGTTATGGCACTTGTCAAATTTCACTCTGCAGAGTGGGTGTCCCAATTCCAGTTCCTTCCTACGAGTGCAGGTGACAGCACTTCAGCTGCACAAACTCTATCCTGGCTAATGCTTCTGTGATGAAAACCTTCCCTCATGGAAAATCACATCAATTCACACAACTCAGTAACGAAAAAACATCTTCCTGTTTCATTAGCAATATGTTATTTTGGCAAACATGCCTCATCTTTTCTGGGTAATTAACACAACTAATTGTGAAGGAAGAACTGGCTTTAGGAAAACAGGAGAGAGAATCAAGGGACCTGCATCCCCACAGCCTGTGGCTGATGGTAAAGGTAGAAAACTGATTAATCCGCATCCAACAAGCTAATGAGAAAATCCATCCTCACTCTGAGACTTCTTGTTTCATCCTCAGTGTGGTAAATCAGCTGATACATGTAGCACACCTTATGTAACTAACATTGCTAATTCTTCTGATCAGCTTATCAATGCCCATTTTTGTCTGAGGTTGGGGTTTTTTGGGAGCAGTAACGTTCCCTCTTAGAGACAGGCCAGAAGTGCAGGGCAAGGGGAAGCCCCATTGACATGGCAAAGAACAGCAGACTGGAGAGAAAAGACTGTATCCAGGTACACCAGCAGGAATGTTCTTCTGCCCAATATCCCACATTCCTACAGACAAATAAATAAATAAACAAAGACATGGAAATACAGAATATGTCTAGTGATCTGTAAGCAAACAATTCATTCCAAAAGCCAACTGCATTTAACAAGCCTCTCTCAGTGCCCACAGACCTGGAAGAGCCAGGCACATTATTGAGTCTTTTAAACTGAGCAGTTACACATTTTTCTCCAAAAATGTTTTTTTTTTTACTTTCAATTAAACTCTGAGAGAAAAATCCTGATGCTGCTGAAGCCTGTACATGCTTTGCCATTGATTTTTAGAGAGACAGATTTTTACTCCAATCTTTTGCACCTATTTTTTTTCTCCTCTGCTTGAGGATTGCACAGAGGGCGTCGAAATGGATTATCCGGGTTTGTTACTGCACAACATCCCAAATGAGGAGCAATTAGAGTGGGAGATTCAGAAGATGAAAAGGAATCAGCGTGATCAGTTTGACCTCCCAGCAATTTTATAGAATTTAATGTGTTGTCCTCAAAACATTTAGCAGTGATGAAGCAGCAGGTGTGCTGTGACTGCCATTCAGAAGGCAAAACACAAGCTGTTCCACTGTTATTTCGTGTTTCTGTCTCTCATTTCTTCATCTCATCTCTCTGTGGTCTTTTCCCTCTGTTTGGGTAATGCAGAGTCCTTGGGGAAGGGACTTCCTTCTGATCCATGTGTTCCCTACATCTTGGCCAGCTGTGTCACAGTCAGCAGCTGAAGCCTCTTTGTGATGCTCCCACATAAATAATAGGAAAATCAGGACAGGATAGTGGGAGATGCCACAAAGACCAAACTGAGTCACACTCTTCCGTTTCATTTTGATTTCTGGATCTTACAGTGTTTCAACATTGGCCATCACTAAGATTTTTGTTCCAGTGACAGCAAAATGGAGCATTCAATATTTGTTCATTTGTTCAAAATTAATTCTCAGCTGTACCATATAGGAAAATAAAAAATAAAATCACTCGGTTAGCTTATAATACTTCTGTTTTACGAGAAAAGCAGATTCAGTTAAAAATCTTCACCAGGCTGAAATAAAAATCTATTTGGCAGCTGGTAGTTCTGCTGTCCATGGTAATGCCCCTTGGAGTGCCTTAATGATCAAACACTAACCCTAGTGGGGAATAGTATTTCTATCAGACTACTTTATGTTGCTGGGCTTGCTGTCAGTTCTCAAGAGCTGAAAAAGTAGGTGATGTCAGTCAAAATTTTCACTCTCCTTTACTCATTTCCAATGAAAACTCAGAAATATCTGAGCTCCAAATGAGTTCTACAAATGACAAAGAACCTTATCACAACACAGATTCTTATCAGCCACATCAGCAGCACTCTAACAGGCAAAAAGTGTATCTAAGGGGGCTTTTTCATTTGAATTAATGAACTAATATATTAACCTTCTTCATCTGATGGTAGGACTTGAAAAGCTGCTTTGGCTGCAAGCTACTGTACTCACAGTACAGTGATTTATAAGGATTTATAAGGACCAAATCTTTTAAAATGAAGAGTCCAGCTTGAATAAAAGCTCAGTAAATAAACTAACTAATATGTGTGCACATCAGGGGAAAAAATCACTGAAGGAAAAATATATATATTGTGAGAAAATTCATAGGTATAAACAAAATTCCTTCTTTCCTAGTTGGGTTGAATTCAGACCTCCACAGGTGGGTGTTGATACCAGGACTTGCCAAGTTACAACAGGTGAAGTGACCTAAATGGCTGGAATGGGAATGTTCACAGGCAACAGTGTCCAATCTGAAATCTGATAACATTCCCAGTGGAGTAATTGGAAAATGAGGTTGGAGCAGATAACGTGAAATAACAGAGCAGAGGATGTTACAGTGGCTGATCCAAGATGTAACTAAAGACAAGCTGATGTGATGCTTTACAAGCAAAGAGGGCAAAGCCCATTTAAAATTGCTATGGAGATGATGAAAACATCTGATTGCCTGCTTCCTTTCTTGGAAAACCTGGACAGAGGTTTTTTAATTCATCATTCAGACATTCATTTTCAAGAGGGAAAATGCGCTGAAACACAGCAATTTTATTAAACAGGGTTTTAAAAAATGCAACTTTTATGCTTTATCACCTGTAAGTTTTTGGCTTAAGGGTCATCAGTTACACTAATTATATTTTTAACACGATACTGTGAGTAGAGGTCAGCTCTTCAGTGATGAGAATATTTTTTGAGAACTGTGTTCTGTGCCCAACATCTCTTAGAAACAAAGAGCCCAGTGATGCAAAAACCTTGCAGGGAGAGCATTTTGGTGCCACTGTGAGTAAGATTTCAAAATTATATATTTTCCAAGACCGAGTGAAATATGGACAGAGCATTTTATAGGCTGGCTGTAGGTTAGTCTGAAGTACACGAAGAAACACAATAGAGCCCAAGACTTTGGAAGGAATGAGAAACCCAAAGACAAAAAGAACGCTAGTCCTGAAGAGTTTGTGATCTTTCACAAACATTATCTTTGTAAACACATATGGTGCCTACTTGTGTGCATACATTAGACCTTAAAACAGTTGCCTGTTTGGCATGCAAATATCGCCAAAATTCGCAGGAAAACAGGTTTTTCCCGAGGCAAAACCCGGCCACGTTTGTCACCAGGCGCTTGCTAAGGATGGAGTGCCAGTGACCCCTAGTGCCTCAGCTGGTCATTGAGGCTCGATGCATCATCTGACACTCCTTACAGCAGGCACTACTTATTTTCTGCTCCAAAATGAAACAAGAATTGGCATCTGAAATAAATCTATATTGTAAATATAAAAATTATACCGGGGGAAAAAAAAAAAAAAGACAGCCAGAAGTGTGAAGATGAGGAAACAGTAAACCAAAGGCTTTAAAGAAAAAGTAAAACCTTCAGTTTGTAAAGTTTTCCATTTCCAGATATCAAAGAATAGTCTATATATATGACTATATTGCTTAATATGGTTTCAAAAAGCACGGCATCCCTTAAATTAGCTAATCAAATGCTGGTTTGAAGGACACAGAGAATATTTGCTTTCCTTCCTTTATCTCTACCACCTTTCAAAAAATTTTTGTTGCCCAAAATATTGAAATATCTGAAATATTTTGTCTGCACACCAAATCCTGCATATTTTAGGTCACGCTGTATAATTAGGGTTGGTTTATGAAGCGTAATTCTAATAGATTTTTAATGAAGGATAAATGATTCTTATGCCTGATGGATTCTGTTATCTGCTTGTAGATAATACCCACCAGTGCAGTGCTTATTTCATTTTTTACTATTATATCCGTGTTGTAATGCCATTAGAGGTTAATAATTTATTGACTCTTTATAAACTATTCACGAATGGAAGACCAAGTGTAGCAAAATGAGCAGTTCTGTGGAGCCAAACTGACAGTGCTCCTTTTAACACCAAATCCAGGTGTGCTGATTTCACTCTTCCAGTACCATAAGAGATAGAAATACCAGACATATCAAAAGGAAAGATCTTTGTAATACAGAAACTTGGAATTTTTTAAAGTAATGTCCACAGAGACATTTCCAATTAAGCAGTTCATCTTTTCCCCTTTTTCTGTGGGGTTTTTTGTTTGTTTAGGGGGGGGATGGAGGGGTGTTTAAGATATCTACAGGCCCACACACCTTTTCCTGCTCCAGCCTCCCTTAAATTAGAA
>JAWWLV010000038.1:13409141-13459273 GCA_035041135.1 Platyrinchus mystaceus
TTAGATTCACTCAGTAAAAATATTTTCTTTCTGTATCAACTCCTATAACAGAGACCAAAAGGAAGTATGAAAATGAAACCATTACAAACTGAAAGGCAAAAACGTTTCATCACTGTAGCTTCGAGTAATTTTTCCTGGTATTATTCCAAAATACAATTCCAGCTAAATTGACCAAATCTCATGAGAGATTTTTATGTGAGCAGAAATAAATATGGTTCCACCTATGCCTCCCTGACCAGTGTGAATGGCAATATGACACCTGTAAGCATAGAGTGCAAAGAGATGAACATGGAGAAAAAGGTACTTCAAGTACTACTTTTATATAAAAAGCTGAAGGAGTAAAAATAATATACTGTGTTTCTGAAGTGTTTTATTTTCCAAAATCCTTTCTTCATGGTTTTATGAAGAAATTAGTTGGTGGTTTTTAAGAGAGAATTCTTTCATTACTTGGTTTTAAGCACTTCACCTGATTCTCATCTTAACTCATATGGGTTTATATCATTAAACCATGAATAACTTCAAAAGTCTGGCTGGTGATTTGCACAAGGAGAAAAATGCAATCTCTTACATCTTTGGATGAGCATCAAAAGGCTCCATTTGACCTGGAGAATTGCCAAAAAAAGCGCGAATAGCTGTTAATTGATCATCTTAAGTTTGTAAGAATACTTATGTATAGATCTTGTCTCAGAGTTTGTTTTCAAAGATCTCCAAAAATAAGAAAGGATTATCCTGGGATTAGAGCAAATGTATCTCAAAATCACATAAATCCAGATTTAACACTGAATTACTTAACTGGCAGCAAACATATAGATCTCACCTGAGCAAGTCTGGAGTGATCTTCAGTGGCAAACTCAAAATCACATTTTCCTATCAGGTGTCTCTGTCAGGAGGAGTGACTCTTAAATGCTTAAGGCACTCACCTGGGAGGGAATAGGGAATAAGGAGTCTTTTTCCCAGGTTAATTTTATACTCAACAGAATTAGATAAGTAGTATTTCAGTCAGATGGTCCAACCACTACGGGGCAGTTCAGCTCTGTTTTGTCTCCTCTCCTTCCAGACCCACCTGCTTTTCATCCTTCACTGAGCTGTGATTCAGCTTTGAAAGGAGGAGCAGCCTATAGCTGGAGATGTGGGTGTCAACCCCTCAAACCTCAGCAAAATCAGGCTCTTTATGGGGTCTGATGCAAAAAACCTGTCTGGGAAGACCCAGGAAATGTTTTCCTATTCCACAGGCTTATGTTTCAACCATGAGATTTAACTGCTGACTTCAGATTTCTGAGATGCTCAATTTCTATCATGCAGATGATCTTCTTCCTTATGAGCATCAGCTTCACTTTCTTTCCTAAAAGAAATATAATCTTTGGGCATGCTCTTAGCATTTGTTTAAGGATTAAGTAGATATTCTGCAGCCTTGATACCTTCTAACTCTTGTTCAAAGGTCAAAGATTTGAACTCTCCTCTTCTATAATGAACATCAGCTCATACAGCTGGTTACATGCAGATCAGAAAGACTTTTTCCATGCATGGCTGCTCATCAGTGGGAGTGAGGATGTTTTTAATTTGACACTCATAGATTGATTTAGACAGAAATTTAAAACTTCAGTTCTGTCCAGCACCTTTTCAAGTTGTTTTATGCTCAGAAGCTTAAACAGTCAGGCCAGTGCCACCATGACAGAGTAAGTAATAATCTCAGCAACGCATGTTGTGGTGATGTAATCAAACAGCATCAATTAAGACACGTAATTGATGCAGTTCATGCTATTTAATTCGATGTGATGCCATACAGGAATGAACACAGTTTTTATTTGCTTTCTGCATTGCTGAGAATCTCGTAGTCATGTAGTCCAAAGCAAGTGTAACTCTGCTTATTGGGCAATTTACATAAAGTAATAGCTGTTCTGTCACTACCTCATTTTTTTTAAGTTTACAGAGCCTAACAATCCTTCCCCAGTACCCATTTCATGTGTAGAAATAAAGCTCTCCTCCTGGAACATTATTGCCAGCTTTTAATAGCCACATTTAATCTTTGTTTAACAAGTAGTATTCCAGAAAAATTTACAAGTACTTGCCAGAAAACATTGCAGGATCTTGTTACATTATTAGAGTTTTATATTGATTAAACACATGGTCTGTAAAAGGTGTAATAAACCAGCTGTCATTATGAAATGGAGCTCACAAGGTAAGCTACCTCCTTTTGCAATTCTTATTTTATTTAAGAGCAGCTGATTTCACTTTCATTTATTTATTTCACTCTCTCTCTGTGAGCCTGGTACAACATTTTAACTGAAGAATGGGCTGTAGTGTTGTAATAACTCTGCTGCTGCAGGACACTAAGAGGAATTGTGCTTAGCCAGAATTACAGCCTGGGAAACAAGTATTGGTCCTGTTCTTGGAGTCTGGTGTAAACATCACTGGATTAAATATAAAACCACAACATAGTAGTTTAGGTTATGCTTAACTTTGCAAATGGCCTGATCAGGAAAATGGACTCTTTATGTCACCCAGTGTCACAATCTGATTTCTTTCTAATGTCCTTGTGGTTAATGACAGAAATTAGAGCTGTGCACTCTTCAGCAAAGAGGGTTATTAGCCTATGAAAAGAATGAAGTAAACCAAACAGCACAAACAGTTAAAATAAACATCCTATTCCATCAATTTAAAAAGATGACAATAGAGAAATTATTTGTCATTTAAGAAGGACACAAATGATGTACTCTGTGCACAGTAAGAGGCTGAGCCACTCAATTAAATGTGTTGTTAGTAAATAAATTATTTCCCTACGTGGGATAAACAACACTTGGATTATAGGAATTAAGAACCTTCATATGAGCTGAAGGAAAACTAATTTTAACCCCAGACTATAACAGACAGAGAAGTGATTTAGTGGCAAAGGTGTGATCTCTGGTGGGGGAGCAAACAAAAAAAAAAACAAGCAAACAAAAAAAAAGCCAAACACAAAAGATCCAAACAATTAGAAGGTTCTTGCAAAGCAATACCATGCCTCTTCATTAAAAATGTGATTAAGTTATTCTTCCAAGCCCAGAACAAAGAATTATGAGTTTTACATCTGTATCTTTTCATTCCATTTGAGTTTTTTCATGTACACTAAGGCTGTGTGCCAATACATGGTTGGGGCAGAGCTGATGAATGTTTTCCTTCCCCTTCATCTGCTCCTAACAGAGCTGCCCCCCCTCGAACCAGCAGTCCCTCAGAGAGGAGCACTGCCTTATTACACCTTTTGTTTCTTCATTAACTCCATCCAAGTGACCCCTCGAGTGCTGTAAAAGCTGATCATCTATTTCCTAATTGAATCAGAGTGAAACCAGACAGCACACTGCACACAAAAACTCAGGCACATCTTTGATCCTTCCAAAACAGAACAAATTTGAGCACTCCAGGATTTAGCTCTGTGTTAAGACTAAAAGTACAAGTTTGATCACTTACTCCATGGTTGATGGGAGCAAGCAGTTACAAATCAATGCTGTTGGAAAAGGCTACAACAAATGTAATATTCCTTCTGAGACTTTCCCCTCTTGCATTCAGCAGTTACAAGAATCCTCATATCATGCATGTTTTGTTCTATTTTTTTTAAAGAGAAAAGCCTAAAATGTCAACACCAGCCCCACCCCCTATTGATTAGAAAAGTAGTTGAAATCTCATGATTTCATATAAGTGTAGAAATCTACCCTAAAACAAATCTTCCATTCATTCAGAAATCAGAGGGCCATTTAGCTCTACTGAAAGAATCACTTTCAAAGAAATTGAAACACACATAAAAGAATACACATAAATGGGTCTTTTAGTAAATAAATCACTCTAATAACTGTTTATAATCAACCGTGCTTAGGAACTGTGGTTATCTCAGGATCACACACAAATGGCTGGGGACAGAAGATGGTCATAGAAAATACCCTGTTCAACTTCTTTTGAGATAGTGATCTTAGAAAGATATAAATGAAAGCAGATTTTGGCCTGTAACACACCCTTGCATACAGACATAACTTCATAGGATGAGCTGTTAGACCAGAGGAGGAAAAATCTATTTGCTGAACTGAACTGGAAATGAGACAGTTTGCATAAAGTAGCTATTTATGGATTATGTTTCCTTTTCAAGTAGCTTGGTGGCATTTTTAATTTACAGAGGTTATAACATTAACTGTAAATATAAATAAGAGCCATGTTGTTATCATAACAAGCATGCTTGGCCTATAGCTCACTCACACATTCTCTTATGTCTCTGCAGAGAATGAAGCATTTCTTTTCCAGCCATTTATTTTGAATTCTTAATCCTCAGTATGCTCAGCAGAAAAAAACACGAGAAAAGAAGAGAAAGGGCCTGGAAGGTTGTGGTTAATCCAAATAGGAGGGGGATTGGGTTTGTTATTTATTGTTCATTGCATTAACCAAACTTTGAAAAGCTGGGACAGAAGGAATTATTTCTGCTGCAGACCTTTTGTCTTCCGAATATCATAGAAGCAAAAATGAAAAATCATTTAAAATGTGATGGATTGTAGGCATTTTCTCTGAGTGAAGAACCTATGGATTTATAGGCTTAGATGTAGATGGCACTGGTGAATTTATAGTGAATCCTGTATCATGTAAAAGAGTTGGGATTCTAATGAGATTTATTTCTTCTGATTTCATAGAACTAGTATTTCTTCAGTTAAATGGACCATCATCTGCAAAAAATATGTCCTGCAACAGATATTAGTTCTAGTGTCATGTTTCACTTTGCACCTCTGTTTGTCATAAATAACTGAGGCTCTGCATTTTGTTTGCAATATCTGTAACTGGACTGAAAATTAGTCATTTTCTGCACAGTTTAGAGAGGAATCTGGTAATAGCCTAACAAAGTGGGTAAGGAATCTTTGTGACACTGTCATCTCCATAACCATCCATTTATTTTTAAGTATTAAAGGTTAATGTGGTAATACTGATCCTAAGTTTTGGCTAAATACTGTAATTCTTATTAAAACAACCATTCCTTTTGCACAACATATGCATCAAAGAGAAAACATGAGGATGACTTTTTCAGCCTTTTATTTGCACTTTTTTGAATTATAATAATTTTAATTTTGAGGAACTAGTGATGTAATAAAATGGCTCTCACAGAATAACCTTATTTTATATAAGGAAACCACAATTTCCAAACTGCACAGTACTTCTGATACAGTGATAGTTGAAGTAGTTGTATTTAATATGTTCTCATGTACTGTGGAAAATAAGTGCAATAAACATCAAAATAAAGTCTAAAACAGCATGCTGTGAGTCAATATTCTGCAAATTGGGGATTCAATGTCTATTTCTGACATGTAGATTGGCCATCACTGAAGTAAAATTTTTTATGAGATCCAGGCAGACAAGGCAGAAAAGAGTCAAGCAAAAAAAAGTAACTGTTGCTGCAATCCTCTGCTTTGTGACTCTGATATTATTAATTTACACATCACCTTAATTGTTGCAGTGTGTAGGGCTTTAGCCATAAGCAGCATTCCTTTGTGCAGATCGTGGCACAGATGCAGAGCCAATGAATTGTATTTTAGACATCAAACACTTGCAATCAGTTGTTCCAGGATGGAGTTGAGGCATAAACATATTGCCCAATACACTTGATGAGGTTTTTTTTTTTACAAACCAGCAGAACCTCGGAAGGAACTCAAGGTAAGAGATCAGTGTGTGAATCCCTGGATGGGCTGGGAGTGCTGCCAGTTCCCAGGGATCTCCAACCACATCCCTTGCCATGCACTGCAGGTGTAGCTGAGCTCAGGGCACAGCAGAGGTTCTTACACTAAGGACACCAAAGTCCTGGAGCTGCTACACACACAGAATCCTCCACACCTAAGAGTGTTTCACTCTGTGTGAGGGCCTCACACAGCTGGCAGATGTCTTTGTAGAGGCTGCATTAAATCTGAGATTATTCATTTACTCAATACAAGGAGGTATCCACTGACATTTGAGTGCCAAATTTCACAATTTCTGGGGTGTTACTCCCTCGACCAGAGTTTGCTCTGCAGTCCCAGAGTGTATTTACATGTGCTGATAGGAAATGCTGACCTGCCCCTGGAAGACAACAGCCTTGGGTTGCTACTGCCTGATCCACAACAAAAGATTTGTTATGTGCAAATTCAGTAGCATCAAAAAGCTCAAACCCCTGGTGATGTTTTTCCCCTGTGTTGTTTTTCAAGCAACATACATGGGAAGAAGAACAACCAGAGTCTATCCTAGCTCAGAAAAAAAGGCAGTTTGCAACTGGCAAAAGAAATCTGAAGAATAACCAGGACCTGCACAGCTCCCCCGAGCTGCAAGCAGTTATCTGCTACCAGGGGGAAGATAATTCATCATGATAAAAAACAAACATCCATTTTAAACTTGCTTGGCAATGAGGATGTTCTTATTTGCATAATGATGGTTATTTGAATATGATGAGAATTTGCCTGAGCAAGACTCAAGCTCAAACACATTCAGATGTGCTACAGTCTGTACAATTTTCTCAAGGATTGCAATTTAATACTATTTATCTAATGAAAGAAAAATAAATATTGGCTGTAACATCCCATTATGCTTGAGAGCCGGTTTTAAATTACACTTGAATAAAGTAACTGAGTGTGGGATGTTTGCATTTCCTCAGGGAACGGTAACACTTCCCAAAATGGTGAAAAATGTCATCCTTTTCCAAGTAGCCTCTATCTCAATAGCAGGACTGCAGAGATAATACTGACAAAGTGGAGATTATTGCACTTCCAGCATTATCAGCCACAGGAGCAATGAACCAAAGAGCATTGCACCAATATAAAACAATACCAAAGAATCCTAAAGGCAAATTTCAAAAATAAAAAAAAACCAAAACTTAATTAGAGACTGGCAAATAACCATTAACAATGCTTAAACTGGAAATTTATACACACAAATTTTAACAGAGAGAAACACTGATCATTGGAATAATTTACTAAGGGAACCCATGAATGGGATATTATTTTGTATGTTCAGTGTTCCTGGTTCTGGGTTGGAACCAGCTGTGACACAGATGACCAGAAGAGAGAAGTTTCTGCCAGGTTTATGGGTATTCATATGCAATTGTGTAAAAAGATCTGTCCATATAGAGGGAAATAATACCACAGTAAAAAAAAAAACCTTTAAATCTTGTACTTCCATCTTATACAGACATTGTGACAGCCTCTAATACACAGCAGCAATTTTACTTCTGAGCACTCCTGAACCTTGGTGAGCTACAGTTCCAAATAAGAAGTTTGCCATTCAAATTCCATGTCAAGTGAAAGAATTTTTGCTATTTTTTTTTTTGTAGGAAAGCCAGGAAAGTGAGAAATAAAAGAATTCTGAGATTTTCAAAACCATATTGCAATGGGAAGTTCAGACATGGATAAACTGGTGGTGAATGTGCCACTTTGCAGTAGACATGTAAGTTCACAAAATCAAGCCAGCAACTGGTAATTTCAGATGTCAGAGCGTTTTTAGCAAGGATGCAATTTTCTGACTGCAGAGCCATATGTTTGTCTTGCCAAACCTTACATGGAATAAGACTGAATTCTGTGCTGCAGATGCTGTGGATAATTAACCAGCAAATCTGTCCACGTGAGAGAGATTATTTTATTTGTGTCTTCAAAGGAATAAGAAAAAATTATGCCTAAGCTTAGTTCAAAGCCAATCCTGCTCCTATTAAAGTCTATGGGATTCTTTGCTGCTGAAGTTAACCTAAAATGACTTAATTGTTCTAATTATGTCTTGAACAAGACTGTCAAAAAGCTCTGCTCTTGTAAAACAAAAAGTGTTCTTGAGAAAGAATTGAACTACCTGAAATTATAATCTTGAGAAGCTAATAATGTATTTCTAAAACAGGAAAGGACACAAACTGGTATTTATATTGCAATTCTAATAAAGTGTAATTTGTAAAGTTAGACAAATTCATTAAGTGGATTTTTTAGGGGTTTGGGATTTTTTTCATGATGGCTTCCTCTTCTCCATCTGAACTTCATGAATTTCCCCTGTAACCTTCCACTGTGAACCCACCATGTCACAGAAGCACCTACAGCTCTGACTAAAATTCCCAAAATTTTAATAGAAAATTGCCCCCTATTTCAACATGCATTGACAGAGCTGCCATCCTGCCACATGGAAATGTCACTAGAGCAAAGCATCTAAAAGTGTTTGAAGTTGTGGTTCCCACCCTCAAAGTTAGACTTCTATTACTTTTATGTTAACCCAGGTCATGAAGATCAGCAAGCAGGTCATTAATAAGGACAATTATCAACTCAGTTCACATTCCAGGGAATTAATTTGTAAAACGTGGTATTATCATCTATTGCACAGAAAAAATTTGGCATTATATAAATCCACTTAGTCAACTCAAGCACATTTAAAAAATGAAGACAAATTTCTTAACATCCAGTGCCTCAATTCACTAATCTCTTTGCCCATGCTGAGCCCTCTGCCTCCCTCCACTGTGGTGGGCAGAGTTCATGGCTTTGTTGGCAATTAAATTTCAAGGCAACATTTTGATCTGTTTTTACAGTTCAACAGTGCTGTTGTGTTATCCTTGCCTTTACCTCTGGAAGACAGGAAGGAAAAGGAATTTCACTCACACAGCTTGATAAGTCATTTCATTATAAAGCAGGGGAGAAATGAAGAAGAATTCTTCCTCTCACACCGGAGCACCCAACAGAATGCTTTGCTCAGAAGAGAAGGCTGAACAAGAATGTTGGGAACATTTAAACTACAGTTTTAGTTAAAGTGATGAAACAGAAGTGACTGAAACCATAAAGTGGGTTAGCACAGTTAAACTGATAATTTAATAGGACAGCCTTACCTGTCTGGAAAGGAGTTCCTCTATTTGTTTATTTAGTCACACATGAATGGCCTACAACTTTGTGCCAAGCTATTTCTTCCTACATGATATACAATCTACAGTTCTTTTCCTGAGTGGGGGAAAAAAATCCTCTCCAGGTGAATACTGTAATTTCCATAGGTATGCTCTTACTGTTCATATCTCTTATTTCTGAAGGTCCAATATAAATAAGCTCCCCTAATTCCACCAAGGGAAATTCCACTGTGCTTCTGATTCCACTGGAATGTCAGAAAAGCTGGAACAGCCTTACCCAGCGAGACTTTGAGGTACCAAGTGGAAGTTCTGATGTCCCTGATCCTGAAACACCCCAAGTGGAGCTCAGGTTGGGTGACACTGGGGATCCTCACAAAAGTGTCTACCAAACCTGGCTCAGCCACTTTCCGTGTCGCTGCCCCTTCCTGCACACCAACAGGACATTAAGCTGGATTGTTCTACCACAATGAGTAAAGAGTCCTGCATATGCTGGGGAGCCCTTCTTGGGGGTGACTGAAACCCCCCAGGTCTCATGATTTTATTATTATGGTTGAATGAAGCAGAACTGATTCAGTCATGTCTCGTACGCAGAGACAGGATGACAACTTGAGCATTTTGCTGTTGAGCTAGAGGGGTTTATTCACATGGCACTATTTTAAGGTAACTCATCCATTATACAAGGAAAAAAATAAATATTTTATCCATATTAAGTAATTTTTAGAGCCTGCTTGAGGTTCTAGTGCCACAGGATCTGTTAAGGTGACTCGATGGCATTACTTGTTCCCCTATTGCAAATAATATCTGAGCATCCTTTCCTCAAACACTTCCCTCATTCAGAGAACTGGTGCTTTTGTTGTCAACCACTCTGTTTGCACTCATTTACCAGAAATCCAACACAGATGTTAGTACACACAGTGAACTTCTGCTAAATTCCACCAGCCAGCCCTGCTTTCCCCTCCTGAAACTGAAACCTGCACTATAACAAACATATGGCTCCACATTATTGCCCTGGGGATACTCAGAATATGTGGCTTCACATCCTGACTGTACCAAATAAAGGGAAGGCTCCAGCAGCTGGAGTGTCCTGAATGTTTATTTGGAAAAGTAATATGCTAATCCTTTGCTTTAAAGAGTTCTACACAAGTCTGGGGAGATGGTTGATAGTTGGGAAAATAAAAAATAAAGCAAACAAAAATGTTTTCCCCCTTTATTTTCCCAGTTAATTCAGCACGTGGATAAACACTTTCTGGACATCTTTTATCACTTAATTTCAAGGTTTTTGCTGTATATTAAAATTATAAAGATAAAAGAAGTTGGTTAATACACCTGCCTTCTCCAAGGGAAGACATATAGATCATTCATGGCAGATGTTTGTCCAACCTGTTCCTGTGCTCCTCGAATGCTGGGCACTATGGACAGTGCCATATGGCCTCCCAGGACAAGGAATTCCAGGGCATCATCTCTTACTGCCATGTTCATCACCAGAAAAAGATATTTAAGTCTCTTTGCTGAAAACTGAAAAATTGGGGACCTAATTTGTAACTGAATTGAACATGTCCTTCAAAAAGGCAATGACGTGTTTGCTGAACTGTTAACTGAAATGAAATCTTTCTGGGGAAAAACAATAAGGAAAAAGAAAGTGCAATGATGAAGATAGCTTGGAAAATATATGTTTTTTTACTAAAAATTCCTGTGTCAGAAATCACCTAGCAAGTGGCTTGTCACCTGCAAATATTATTTGAAGAAAGATAAACAGTAAGAATTTTATCTGCAAGTAAACTATCAGCATTGTTATAAATTATTTTCTAACATGTAACATGCCAAAATGTCAGATACAATACTTATTCCCTCTTCCAAGTGTTTAATTGATGTTTGCTGAAAGTATGCTAAATTTAGGTAAGGGATGAAGCAATGTTTCCACCTCTTGTGTTTTTTAATATTTGGAGAAGTGGATCAAGCTCTGAGGAGTTTATAACTCCATTCTAAGCAGGACCATCACATGTGTAAGTCAACACAGCTTCATTAATTGTATGAAACAATTCAAACTAGTTCAGCAGAAAGCTTGTACAAACATAGTTAGAATTAGACTCTGAAAAAACTCTCCATTGGAAAAGGTCCTTCTAAGTCAGTTTTTCCAGCTACCTTTCTGTATTATCTTCCACCAGCTTCACATGTGTGAGATATTCACTAAAATGAAAGGCACTGGTAGGTCAACACAGACATTTTTATTGAAAAGTTAGTGAAGCCATCTCCTACTGGAACAAAAATTTTGTACATCCAACTCAACATTACTTCCCTGTTGGGCTTTCTAAAGAAGAAAGGGCAGATGACTTGAGAATAACTTTTCTACTTGAATTGAGCTTTCTGAATAACCTTCTGAAAGCAGTTCATTAGCCATAAAGTCTGTCTTACAGGTGAGTTGATCTTGTGTGGACTTGGGATGATATTTCCCACCCACTAAAAAAGCTTCCTTATTTCTGTGACTGAAAGCAGGGCTCGCAATGCAGCCTCCCAGAAAACATGTTTGGAGAGAGAGAGAATGTAATTTCTCTGCCTTAAATTGGGGTGGGGCTGGTGTGGGGTGTGGGGAATGTTTGCAAGTGGAGCACAACTGCACAATAAATCTTGTGTTAGCCGTGAAATCACTGGGTCACAGCTGTACAGCACTGCAAATATATAATGTCTTGGACTGCATGTGATAGCTTGAATTGCTACTGCATCTATCAAGCTTTGTGATACAGCTTTTTTTCATAATCATCTTCCTAGTTAAGTGTATTTATACCTGTGTGTGCATCCTGATTTTACAAGGTTTATTCGGCTCAGTTGAGTTATTTTGGCTATGAAACAAAAAAGTGCTTCACTGCAAAGTTATCAGGCAACTTCTCTGAAGGACCAGCTTCTTCATATCCACACACACACACAAGTAATTGAAATACAGTATTGCTAAAGTTTTAATAGCAGCCATCATGAGCCACTAATCTAAATCAAAACACCACGCTGCTGTCAAGCTCATAATGGCAGGAAGTCTTATGGGATGATTCAATTATTATTTTTTTTTGAAAGGCAAATGCTTCAGGTAACAAAACAGCAACAACAGTTAAGTACTGAATACTTTTCATTTGATTTAACATGAAAAGGCACTTCAACTAAAAAGCTGCAGACAGTTGATGACTCCCCCTTCATGAAGGCAAAATAACAAAATCCTGGGAAAGATGCTGGTAAAAGGGCCCACTGAGGCTGGTTTAACTGTCATCAGAATAAATTCCATATTATTTTGCAAGGCTGAACTTCAGTCTTACAGAAAACCATGGATTACCAGTACAAAAGAAGCATGGATTTGATTTTTTTATATTGCTACGTATCCATTCATAAATTAAGCCTTGATAGATTCCCTTTAATAAATCCCATCATTTTAACTACCCTTTTAACAGGGAAAAAAAAAAAAAAAGAAAAGCAGTGTAGTCCTATGAAATTTATTCTCATAGGAAAAAGTAATCTATTAGGCTTCAAATTTCATTTCATGTCTCTCCCCTGGGACAGAAGCAATTGTGAAAATATTTACTCATATGAATATTCCTGCTGAATTTAATGCCTAAAATTAACTCAAATAGCTTTCAACACGAGGGTTTTCATTGGGATGTAAATGTATGCAAGTAAACCAAGATGCACTTTGTTTGTGTCTCAAGCAACAGCCCTTTGCATGGAAATAGGCTTGAGCATTAACTGGAAAATGAAAGGGATGAGGGGAGGTGTGGAGCAAATGTAATGTAATGATGAACCCAGGAGATTTTAGAAAGCCAATGAACTGAAATACTTTCAAACAAATTGACTAAAATCTTAACTGTGTATTCAATTATGGATAACTAAGAGTATGTAGCAAACACTTTAGAGTTTCAGTGGATTTGAAGCTATTACCTTTAATTATGTCTCAGAAGTCTGTGCTCCAGCACAGTGACTTTCTGGAGAAAAAAAAGAGTCAGACCTATCCTCCCCCCAAAAAACAGGGTCAACAATTCAAATATTGTGGAGGATTTGTGCTTGGGTTTTCTGCAAGAAAAAAATATCAGCAAAATAGTTCATTTTAATACTTAAACAGTTCAGTTTAAGGATGTGAAAAATGCCTGCTACTCTCTGAGAAGTTAAATTCTGATCTTTTTTCTTTATGGTGTGAGGTCTAACTCAGTCAACAGGTACACTGCTAAAAAATATCATGCTGAGGGAAAACCAATTTTCCATATGTTTTGGTAAAGGAGGTTAGATAAATCTAATTCCTTCTGCCACAAGAATACATCACGGATTTCCAGGGATCAGCATAACTGTGGCCGAGAAGAGGAGGTAATCAGTCTGTCTGAAAATGAGGGTAGTGACAGAGGGAGGAGCGGTGATTTTAAACTGGGAGTGTGTTTAGATTAGATATATTATGAAGAAATTCTCCCCTGGAAGGGTGGGGAGGCCCTGGCACAGGTTGCCCAGAGAAGCTGTGGTTGCTCCATCCCTGGAAGTGTCCAAGGCCAGGTTGGACAGGGCTTGGAGCAACCTGGGCTAGTGGAAGGTGTCCCTGCCCATGGCAGGGGGTGGAATGAGATGATCTCTAAGGTCCCTTCCATCTCAGGGCATAGTGATTTTACTGAAGTGAATCCACGGCAACCCACAAAAAGACACCGCTGCTTTAATACTGTGCTGTGCCACAAGATTTATGCTCCCTGTTACCAGCTCCATTTAACAGCATCTTGACAGCTGCCCTCAACCACACAGCACTGTTTGTCATCTGTGGTCTTTAAATGCCACAGCAGGCAGAAAATGTTGGGCCTTGGGCGTTTGGCTTTTCATTAAAAAGACTATTTAAAACTTTGTTGGCATTACCAGAGCCATGGATCCTGATTTCAGCCAGCACAGTTCAGCTGTTGGCCCAAGTTACTCTCCCACCTCAGGACACCTTCTCCCTGTCACAGCCCTTTCCATGGGGGGAGGAAAGCACAGATTTTTTGGGCACTTTTATCTTTTAGGTCGTTGGCACAGTTTGTTTTGTAGGTTTGGTTCTGGTAAAGTTGGATTCCTCACAAATTCACAATAAATAGTTTGCCAATATGTCATAGATAAAGCTGCCACTGTGCATAGGTTTTTATAATGATAGAACAAGGAAAGGTCTATCCTAACATGAGCAAAATTTTTGTGTGGTGTGACCTGTGTTATTTTATGGTCTGTTACACGTTTCTTAAAACATGTGGAGCTGATACTCTGTGAAATCTCTTAACAAACAGCTTTTAAAGATAGGAATTGCTACTGCACATGCAAGTACAATAGAAATAAAAAGCTCCAGCAGCCCTATGTGTTTGTTTTTAGACTGCTGGTATTGCACACAGCTTTTATGTATTATGCAACAGTAAGGCCTGGACTCAAAACTTAAGGCCTTGTAATAAATACGCAATTTTAACCTGATTTGCAATCATGCTATTCAGTTCTATAGTGTATGGAAGTGGTAAATAAAACATTCCCCACTGATTGAACTTCCTGAGAGCATCCTGAGAATAATCACCTGTAGGTCAAACAAAAGTCCTCTCCCTTCAGGTGTTGACCTTTTGATTGTAGAGTTGCAACCTTAATTAATTGCTATTTCTGCTTAATAAGGTTTTTACAGTTGATAACTGTATCTAGTTAGTGTGCTGTTTGGCAGCACTGCAAATGAGCAAATTAAGCATAGTGTTCCTTTCTAAGTAATTGCCATTTAATCCTGATTTTAAAAGAAGCAGTAGCAGTGGTGATTGGAAAGCAGCTTTAATTTTGTTAATGCAAAGTTATCTTTTGGGGAAATAAATCATACAGAACATGAAAGAGAGTTCGTTTGGATTAGATATTATGAAGAAATCTTTTCCTGTGAGGTTGGTGAGGTGAAGGCACAGGTTTCCCAGAGGAGCTGTGGCTGCTCCATCTTCAAGGCCAGTTTGGATGGGGCTTGGAGCAGCCTGGTCTAGTGGGAGCTGTCCCTGCCTATGGCAGGGGGTTAGAATTGGATGATCTTTAAACCTTCCAGCCCAAACAATTCTATAATTCTGTGATGATTTGTGCACTTCATGAATATTTATATGTTTGTATAAAGGACTAGTGAGTTAACAAAACTAAAATCTATCAGTATTGAAATTGAGATAAGCCTTGCCGTTGATATCTTTGGGCTTAAGATTTCATCAGGGGAGTTTCTGAAAGTGGCTGACCACGTGTAAAATCAGCCAAACCATCCTGTCTGGTAAAATGTGCATCTGCAGTAAATGGAAGGCAGAAAACACCAAAGCTAGGAAATGCTTTCCTTATGTCACTGTTAAGCTGGGTGATGCAACATCCAGAGCATATCTAATAAAGTCTTGAATGGTTTCTTGTTCCTTCTGTTTTGGAACAACTCTGCTATCATCAATATGCAATTTTCCCTCAGCCTCTAATATATGGAAATGTCAATAACGCCTTGTTCTCTAAAACACATCAGATACTTTGATATTGCATTCAGGTTCATAAAAGTGGGGTTGAGCTGATAAACAGCTGCTGTGGAACAGGCTGTGTTGGATCAGAACAAATGGTGATTTTTATTTTTTTTGGTATTGACCAAAGGTTTTAAGAAATATGCCTTCAGTTTTTGTCAATGAAGTTTTAAAAACTGATTATCATAGTGAATCTTGGTTTTAAAGCTTGTTTAGGAAAAGAATAGATCTGATCCCAACCAATAAGGAACCTGTTCTTTAACTGACATCTGTGTTCTGAGGTATTTTGATGGCTCTTCTTGTCCTTCCCCTACGTTTGTCCTGTTACATGTGCACAGAGTAGGATTAACATTATCTTTAAAAGGAAAATGAATTATTCTTATCTTGTCTTCTCTGCACCTCTAAGACAGTGGTAAGAGGCTGTAGGTGAGCGTAGAGATCTAATTTCCCCTAAATAAATAATGAAACCTGATATTTTCAGCTTATTCTGGCTTTTGGGGGTCTGAGAACACGAGTTTTTCTTTTTCCTAGGCATGTCTTCTAAGAATAAAGCTTTCCTGTGTTTGAAGAAATATTTTTTGACATATAAAGGACTCGGAGGCAGGGGGGGAAATACAGGAACAGTAAATGTTTTGTGCTTTACGTCCTAAAATAGCTTTTCACTTACTTTCAGTTACTTGTAAGTCTCAACTACCATAACAATGCATTTCAGAATTAATAAATAATTACAGTAATTAGTATATGAGCACTCCCTGGATTTGGTGTGGGAATGGGATGTTTCCTCACCAGCAGTTTTTTCCAGCAGGGAATTTGCTGCACACTGGCTTGAATAACTAGCAGGAGAACACTGACAGTAATTAGTACAGTCTTAGTTGTCTTATTTTTGGGCATAAATGGAAACGGTGCTGAAGCTGCTCTGTGATAACAGACCAGTGCAAGGCACAGAAAGTTTCCTGCCTGAATTGGAATTGAGGTACAAGGCTTATCAGTTGAGCTGTAAAACATGAGCACTGATACCTTCTTGCATAACACACATACAAGATGAATCACGATTTTTTTTTTTATTTAGTACCATCTAAGCAACTTTTTGCAGGAACTTCAAGTCTCAGTTGTCAAGGAACAAGGTTTTTTTTATGTCCCAGCTTGCAAATAGGCAGTTCCAAACGAAAACAAATGGTTGGCATATTAGTGATAAATATCCACATTAATGATAAATATCCACATTAATGATAAATATCCACATGCAACTTTTCATTACCAGGAAATGATAGTTTTCATTATTGACTGTATCCTAGACAGCAGGATCTATAAGACCTGTGATCCATCGTTCTGCTTTGTGTGTACATGTATCTTTTCATTTTTAATAAACTGCTCTCAAGTAAAAAGTTAAGTCTTCTCACAGTAGCACTAAAGGCTTTGTAGAAACCAGACCTGTACAGTTTGGGGGTAAAAATCCCATTATCTAGGATTTATGTGGGTATAAGTAGTTACACCAAAGTGCAAAACACTGGTAAATCAAAAGCTGAGGTTTATTTCCTTAGTATTTAATGCTGAGGGCTCAGTTACTCTCTGGATTTCCCTTTTCAGAACTTCTAATTTCTTCTTGCAGGCTCCTTCTACAGGGATCAAATATTTGAGATGTCAGAGCCAAAAATCAACTGCTTTTTTTTTTTAAGATCATGTCTGAGGGTCATCCAAAAATGAGGGTCAGTGGGGATAAAATGCCTGTGCTCAGCAGGTGACAGTTCAGCAAAGGTGGTCAGTTGTAACCCTGCTCTTCTCTACATTTCCTGCTTCCCATGTCTCATTGTCAGGAGCACAAAGAGGAGTAGCTGGAGCCTCCCCCGTGCTCTGGGAGGTGAGAGCTGTGATGGCTCTTTGTGGGCTCCCACCAACAGCTGGAATTCCAAGTAACACACTGGATAGAGATTTTGGTGTGCTACACATAGTCTATAAAATCTGCTTTCATACCCTCCTCCAGTTTACTGTGGTGTCCAGGCTGTAGGTATGAATTTAAATTGTAATGTTGCAATTCATTTCTGTTTATATCTCCTAAGTACTTTACTCTTAGCTGCTTTTAATTACCCTGAGTACATTCTCATGGACGTGCTGGAAAAGTGTATTTGGTATTAATGTATACAAGCTCAAGTATGAAGTAATGGTAAACAAATTAATTTTTAAAACCTAAAATAATTGCCTAAGTCACTTCTGTTTATTAATGCATTTATTTGGCTTTCTGATTAAAATGTCATATGAACTTTAATGCTTTGCTGCCTTTTATTTTAACGCACATTATGCTGTGTGCTAGAGTTTTCAATTATAAAGATGTAGTCTTGTATTAATTTGGGTATCTCACTTCAGCAATTAAAAGCAAGCTTCTTTTCTGTTTTCCTTAATAGCCCTCCTGAGCCTGCCTTTCTTTCTGATGCAATTATTCTGGGTTTTGACAGGCACAGATCTGATCTTCCATTCGAGCCAATACAGCATTGCCTGATTATCCAGGGCTTAGAAAAGACATTTCATGTGAGAGCTGCCTTAAGTGCTGCTTTGTCATTCCATCAGGAGGAGACCTGTGTGCATTACTGCTTGCACCTCAAACCACAGGCTGATTCTGCTGTGTCTTCAGCTGTACATTCATGACTCAGAGAGGCATTAAAATGAGGCTGAGGAGAAGCAGGAATGCAGGACCTCTCCAAGGCCATTCCCACACTTATGGGTGGGAAATGGCAACTGTAAATATTAGTCACTGTGAGGCTTCCTCTCTGCTTGTGGCAGTCATTTAGCCCTGGTTGAAGATGCCTCTGACATTTAATCCCAAGTGTGTTGCCCTGTTCTACAAGGAGTATTAACAAATGGGAGGTATCTAATAAATAAAATGTGTGTCAGCTTGGTATCCAAAAAATATAACTGAGTAAATAGTGATACTAAGGTGTTATTCCCAAGGGAAAAATCATCATCTAGTGAACAGATCCCAGACTGGGGTATCAGAATAACCAGATTCCTGTTTGTGTGTCTACTGTGCAGCCTTGGACAGGACACATAAGGGGCAGTGTTTAAAAATTCTGAATTTACACCAATTGTTACAATCACAGGTGGCTGTTGCTGTTTTTGAAAATAGTAGGAGTTTGAGTTTTTTTAGTCACTACCTAGAAAATACCCCACAAGAGTTTTTTTCAAAGCTTTGAAAGATTCTTTTATATCAACTAGTTATGCAGTTGGGATAACTCCCTTGCTTTTCTTCTGAAACCAAAGAACCCTCCCCCCTAAAAACATGGGGGAAAAAAAAGAATGATGGGAAATCTACTCACTCTCATCTTACAAGTTTGCCTGAATATCACCTTAGAAACGTAAAAGGAATATTAATTTTTAACTTCTTTCTCTCATGGAACCACTCCTAGAAGTACAAGAGAAGTGAAATGAAAATGTTTTCAAACTTCAGTTGAAAGGTAAGAGTTGATCTTACAAAAACGTTCTGTACATATTTATTTAACAGCCTTTGGAGATGGTTTGGTGTTTTTCATCTGCTTACATACAGGGAAGAAACCAGAATTTGGATTGCCAACTTTTTGCCTGAAACCGCTGTAGGACATCTGGTATTTCTGACTTTCAGCTTAAGAAAGGCTTTTGGGAGAGAGAATAAAAAAAATCTGTGTTCTATCATATCACCTGTCACTGTTTCTCCTTGTAAAAATACTCTTAATGGGATTTTCGGGGCACGGTGAAAAATATTTTGCAAATTCCAAGAAATATTTGCTTTTTCTACCAAACGAGCTGGGTGGTTGAGTAAACAAATTTAATTCTCTTTAAAGTGTTGTAGTTTTCTAATAAAAATCTGATTTCTATTCATGACAAAAGCTCGAACACTTGCATTATTAGGAAAGAACTGTGCATGCAACATTTGTCACTCGTTTTGTTAGAGAGTACAAAGCTTTAGCAGCACCTTGAATTGTTGCTACAAATGAAGTTGCTTTGCACTTGATCAGTTTATAAAGTGATGGATTCTAACAAATTTCTGCTGACACTGAAATCCTCAGTGTCAAAGTCCATCGGCACAGGAGACAAAGCCCTTGGCCCCAGACATATTATTTTGGTTTGTCTTCCTGAGAAAAAAAAAAGACTCTAAAATAGATATTTGCTTTTGCCTGTCTCTGCAGCTCAGTCCCAAAAGAATATAGAAGACTAGAATGATTTTGTTGGATATTTGCTAAAAATAAAGTTACTATGGAAGGGCTTTGGGTATCACACTAGTGTTTAGTACATAAATTCCTGGAATAAAGGTAAAAAGGGCAGGCAGGAAAATTGAATCTGGTGAATCTTCAGACTAATAATAGTATATTGCCTTAATCCACTCCAATTGTTGATGTTCATGCCATTATGAGGTCTTAAAAGAGCTTTGTGGATAGGTGGGCAAAGCGCTGTCAGCAAAAAGGTCTTGTGCACCAAATGACTGAATTGCAGATGTTAAGGGTGACTTTACAGTTCTGTTCTGGATGAGTTATGTCTTTCTCCTTCCCTGCTCCACAGAGGAAATGAGTCTGCTCACTGTTAAGAGGGAAAAGAGCTGCTTCAGCACCGGGCCAGGCCAAGATTCCAGCTGTTCCACAGGTGTATTCCCTCCCTCAGAAACATCAGGGTTTGCTGGGTGCCACTGACCCTCCCTCTCTATGGGATTTTCTGTAGGATCTGTAGCTGGAGGAGGGAGGGTTGCAGTTTTTCCTCTGAAGTTGAAATGGGGTTTTGTCTGATCATTCCATGTGTTGCGTATTCTGGACCATCCCCATCACAGATGTTCCTCTCCGTGCATTAAAACTGGGTCTCAGCTCATTCGGCTTCAGCACTTGACTTTAAAAGGCAAACAAATCAAATCCTTTTCTTGAGGGTATAATGCCTCATTTTCCCCTCTTTGACTGTGTATTATCTTCTTTTATATCTGATCACATCATCAAAATCTAACTTCCTGCATCTGTGTTGGCTAATTAGTGCCTTGGCTTTAAACCTCCTCCTATCAAAAATACACATTTTTCGAACTAGTCAGTATTTTTATTTACTTTATACAAAGTGTTCTGAGCATATTTAATGAGAAGAGGAAGAGTGATGGTTTCTCTGAATTGGACACACCAAAGAAGAGTGAAAAGATTATGGGATGCAGAAGCAAATAAACCAGTGGCTGTAGATCATTCTTTCTCTGGCCAGAATCCACTCAAATGTCACAGGCTGGTGTTTGGAGCAGCATTACAGACAATGTTGTCCTGGTGCCTGAATAACTCCTTTTAAATGACTGTAGCCTTGGTCATGAAGAAACCTGTATTGCACTGATAAAAATTCACACATTCTTTTTTAGTTAAATAGTGTGTTATTACACCTAAGTTTGGAAGAGTTTGTTTAATACACCAAACAGAACCTCCTGTGGTTAATTAGCCTACATAACTCATGTGCTTTATTTGTTTTACTGCCTTCAATAGCAAATATTCTGTCCACTAAGCACATGTCAATGCACAACTTCACTCAGATTTTCATGTCTGAAAATCAACATGAGTTGTAATTTCGAGCATACATGCTGTAAAATCATATCTGATTACTGGATCGTAATAAAAAGCAAAACTATCTTTTTGATAATGTATCTCAGAGAAGTACCTTTGTATTTGACACTTCTGAATACGTAAATATGGCACAATAGAATAAACTTTTTCTAAACATCTGCCTACAAAAAGGTATGCACAAAATTATTTTATAGAGTGGAAAAGACCTGATGTTTATATTCTGCTTTCCTTTTCTGTTTGAGCAAATCATACTTGTTCAATTGCTGAATGTCCAGGATTTCTGTTAAAAATTGTTTGTTCTGGATGTAGGTATAGAACCTAATACTCAAATGCCCAGGTATCAGAAGGTTCTCGCTGTACTCAAACCAGACATGTTAAATATCCATATTTACACCTTGCTTTGTCACATTTTCATGGAAGTACTGCAGTCCTTTTTTCTGTGATTGCTCTGGATGTGGCTCTGAACTCACAGCTAATGGCAGAAGAAAAAAGATCAGAAGAGGTCAAGAAGAAACAAGCGTTAGGATTTGGGTTTTCAAAGCCAGAGTGGAGTTAGGCTTTCTGGAAGTTAATGGGACTTGGCAGATGGCCCAAATTCAAAAACTTTATCTAAAAGTGCCAGTGGCCTGTGTAATCCAAGACTGCCACTGGTTGAGCTGCAGCTATGCTGTAGTCATGGATAACAGCATGGAAGAAAGGAATCTAGTGTAAACATGGCCTTTGGAAGCAAGACCTGCAACTCCTCCCAGGCCCCTTTGGTGACCTTGGGGACAATGAGAATCAACACTGGCAGAGTTCTGGCCGCCAAGAAAGAGATGGTGCCTTCTGCTGGCTTTCTCTGGGGCCATGAAGCTCTTCCTCACAGCTGCCTGAGTTTGTCCTAATCCAAACTGATGGAAAACTTCTCACCCCAGATCAAGGAGGGGTCCTGTATCCTCCTGGCTGGCAGGCAGAAGGCAGTGGCTCAAAAGAAAGGAGGGGAAGGAGGCAAATGCTCACTCAGGGCAACCCCCTCCTTGTCCACCTCAGCCTTCCAGGTGCCTCTGTAGTGATGGGAGTCTCTGGATGTGGAAGTCAATGGGTGATGAGGGTCCTCTCTGCACCAGAGCTGCTGGGGACAGAAAGGCCTAAACCCCAACAGATCACAACCAGCTCCACGGGGAAGAGAAGATGGGTTCCAGTTGTAGGCAGTTCCCTTCTAAGGGGAGCAGAGGGTCCAAAATGCTGGAGGATTAGGCTTTCAGGTTGGAAGTCTGGGATTATCCACTGGACACTAACGTGGTGGGGTTTTCTGTTTGCATCCAGGGTGTCCCAGGGGTGCCAACCCTTAAGTTTTTCTGGGGTTGTGGGCATAAGAACTGCTTGTGCTGGGCATGTGTCCCAGCTGGGTTGTGAGATGCCAGAGTGGCTTTTAATCACACCATTATAGTCTGCTCAGCCATCCCATTGGTTTCCTCACTGTAAAGATTACCTTGGATTCAGTTTGGGAGGAAGAGCTCCAGAACTTAGGAACGTCCCACCAAGCCTACCAAGATGCCATTGCTCAGACTTCTGCCTCAAAATGCAGCCTTTCTTAAATAACACAGCTGAAAGATAAATGAATGGGCAATAATTTAGTGAGATTAAATGGACAGAACTTTGGGCACTTGTCACAGCTTCTGCAATGCCTCGTATCTGAACAAGGAGGAATAGCTAAGTTCAGAAATGCCAGAATCATTAATCAGCCCTTTGATGTTGAAGTGATGTGATATAATGTTCATAGATTGTAGAATGTGGGAATTTGTTTTGCCTGAACCTGCCAATCTATCTTATGCTTGGTTCAGCCTCGTTGTAAAATCCAGGGAATTAAAGTAACCAAATTCATTGATCTACGAATATGATTTCTGAAATACCACATAAAACAACACAGCAGGAAAGGATATATCAGGTTGGAGTACTTTTAATGCAAATTGCATAGGTAATTTATCCTTTGGCATTAGCTGAGCTGAGTGTGTATCTCTGCCACAGAAGTCTGAAGCTGCCATAAGTCCTGGGGCCCAACCTGCTGCCTATGGAAACCAATTAGAGATTGGACTTTGTGGAAGGATATGTTCTTACTCCCAACAAAATGCCAAATGCTCCCATAGCTTTGTCAGTGTTGCATCACATCAAATATTGTCAAAAAAATTTGAGACCATCCCTATGTTGTACATAATGACAGATGTCCACCAATGAGTTAAAATTAGGAGAGGGGTCCTGGAAATATAGCAGGGAAAGATCTGGAGGAATTAGATATTTCTGTGGGTAAGAAGAGTATGCAGAGATGTCATATTTAAGCCAATCTTCATCTTTTAAACAAGCAGAAGATTAATTTAGATGATAAAGAAGAGACACCACAAAGGTGTCTGTTGCTTATATTCCCTCTGAAATTTGATCACAGGCCACTGCCAGAGATCTCTGAACTGTGACAATTAATAAACCTAAGTCATTGTAGTCATTACAATACGTAAGTCTAAGTCACTCTTTCAATTTGCCTCTTCTCTGATGAAAGGAGAGGACTTGAATTTTACAGACTTTTTCTCTGAAAGTTATGAGTCAAGATGTAAAATGAGATTTCTCACTAAGGCATTCACAGGAAAATAATGCTGTGATAGGATACTACCCCAGCCAAAGGCATTAGCACCAGGAGAAAGCACTGCTTAAACTCCAACCTATCGTCTGCAGGAGAATTCACCTGTGTTTAACCTTCCTCTGTCCCCAATGTCTTACCTAAGCAGGATTGGTCACCACATGCACGTAAGAAAACTGGTAAGTGCTTAGCTCAGGACGAGCAGCGATGTGGGGAATACCAAGATCTGGGGCAAAGCCAAGTTTTTTGCGCCAAATCCTCATCCTGCCCCTTGTTCGGGAGCGGTGATGGAAGCGCTGGGAGAGGTGGATGCTGACACCTAGTGGCATCCCAGCACAGGGGGGATCTGGCTCCGGCACCTGGATTTTCTTGGAGGAATGCTGACAGAGCTTTGCGGCTGCATAACAAGCTTTCTTTTTAAACCTGCGGTTTCTTTCAGCCTCCATTCCTTACTTGCAGAGGCTTCGTAGTGCCTGGTTTTGCAATAATTCTCAACCTCGTGTTTCTCTTTGTAACTTAACAATGTGTAGTCTAAATACTCTGTAAAAGAAAATACTTCCATTTTCATCTCAGTTCAGTGTGTTAATGTGTGTGGTTATCCAACTTGAATGCAGTAGAAAAGCTTTTAAATGGTTATTAAATTGTTTCATGCAGAATCGGAATGGTGCTATATAGAAGGCATTGAATGCTTTGAGCCCTGACCAATTGTTGGATCATTTTGTTCCAAGATACCGAGGCAGAATCTTGCAATCCAGTTCAGAGCAGGATGTTAAGAATGTCCATAGTCCAAAAGCAATGCTAGCAATATGTGAATTTGGTATTTTGTCAATCAGTAGCGCTCATATTTAAAAGCAAATGGACAAATGCATGCAGGAAGCAACAACCAAGAACTGTTATATTCAAGCACATTTACTGGCTTGGAAGACTCTGGACTCAGAAAATTTTGGGATCTGGTGACAACTTCTGAGAAGAATCACCATCTCTTTGCCTTTGCTGGGGCTGTGACCAGACACAGAGTGTTGAGCTTCTGTACCTTTAGTGTGACCTGATAAATCAATCTTTGGGGTTAAGAGAATAATGTTTTTGTTTCCTATGTTGTAGCATCCTTAACTGTCCCATTTTGTTGCTTTTAGCGAGCTGGTTTGATTCAAATCACATTTGAGAGCTGTGCTTTGCAGCTCTACCTAGTGAATCTAAAATTTGCCCCAACATAGAGAAATGGAAAAGATTGTGTTACATTCTAAATGCCACATAAATCCATGATTCCTGGCATGCATGGGTGCTGATTTCAAAATTGTGTCTGATGTGATTAACCATTTTCTTCATCTGTATTCTATCACTTGTGTTATGTCTGTTTAATTTCCTTCTTTGGAGAGAGATCAATGGAAAAAGGAAATAGAGAGAATGTCAAGATGCCCCCTTTAGCATTTAATGCTGTTGTGTGCAGAATCTCAGCTGGCTAAAGCTGAAAAAAAGACTTGCTTTTCTCAGGATTAAATACTGCAACATTTTAGGCTCAAATGGTGTAAAAAGTCAGACACCTCAGCCTCTCCCTTTGTTCTCATCCTATCGTTTTGCCAAGGTTTTAGAGCTGTTGCTGCACTATCAGAAGGGATGTCAGCCACCTGTATCCCTTGATGTTTAAAGACCTTAATCTGCTCTGTTCTGCACTGTTCCAGAGCAGTGACACATCATCTTAGAGCAGTCCTGTGTTTGCCAGCTTTTAGAAGTATTTGCTGTGTTGTCTTCAAGCAAAATGAGTCATGATTTCTATTGGTATGATTCCATATATTACTTTAGTTTTTCCAGCTTGGACCCCAGCTGCAACTAAGCTGCATTTTTATTTGAAACTGGTGTTAGTGAATAATCTAGACCTGGAAATCCAAGGCACTCTGGAAAGTTGTATAGTTGGAATAGGATGGTCTTAAAAATCAGTAGTTCAAGATTTTTGTTGTACTTTTTTTTTTTTTTAAATGAGCTCTATTTTTACTTCTCTGTTGTTTAAAACTATTTCAGTTTTCCTCTAATTTAAATTATCTACAAGTAAGATCTACAATTGCATTGCACATTTACAGATACAGACCATGATGAGATGTGAGAGCTTCCTCTCTGACTGAAAAGAAAGTTGCTGTTATATACTTTTTTTTTCCCTGTGGAGTTCAGTACAGTCCATTCCCAGAGGCCAGTTAATAGTTTGAGGCTCTAAAGGGAACCCACAAAAACACCGGTTTCTAGATCCCAGCTGAGATTATGCACATGTCTAAATCCTATCATAAATGGAATAACTTGATACTGAAATTAAAAAAGAGGGTTTTGACACGACAGTGACACGAGGCAGTGAGATAAAGATACAGAGTGTGGGCACTCCTGGGATTAAAGAGCCAGCTCATATTTTTGGACTAATTGATAACTAAATACAGCTCTATAACATCATCAACCAAAGCAACTGCCAACAGCTCTTTTTGCTGCAAGCAGGCTGTGTTTTACTCGAGCAGCTGCAGTTCATCCATCAGGCCACGAGGCAGAGCCACACACAACGATTAGAGCCAGGCTTTGAGCTGCGGGAGCTTTCCAGGAGTTTCATCGCTGCTGTGTTTGGGAATGGCTTTCCAATGCCTGAAATCACGTGGAATGATGGCTGGATACTTGTCAGTGGGGAGATCTTTTTGTTCTGTAGCTTAAAAAGTTAAAATATGAAGAAGGACGTGTGTGAATGGCATTTGGTCACCAAAGCTGGAATAGACTGCAGCTCCAAAACAAGAATTTGAGCTTGACCTTGATTGCTGTGCAACACGTAGCAGCACTTGCAGCGTTTATTTGGCAAAGCAGTTCTGAATTAGTCACTACAGAATATGAAATGTCCTAAAAACGTAACATTCTTTTCCATGCAGTCAGTTTAATGAATATGTAACATTCCAGAGCAAGATTTCCATGTATTTTGACAACCTCTTATGGTGACGTGGTGCCCTGAGAACATTCTGATGGAGAAGGTCAGTGGGCTGATTTTTCATGGAAGCTGTGCACCTGTAACTTCCTTTGTTACTCTGAAAATGATGCCCTGGGTCCTGACAACCAAGATGTGGTTGAATGACCTTTAGTAGGTCAGATGTTGCAGTGCTCCAGTTATTATTTCTTGTTGTTTCAGTAGAGGAACAAAAGTTAGCAAGAGTTCTGTTCTAGGACTGCATGTACTCCAGATTAGGTCAGATTTTTATGTAGCAGGAACTATAATTCTTCCACCACGTGCCCACATCTAGTTTTGGATGTTCTTCAGAACTTCCAATTTGAAATAAACCAATAAATATATTGAATATAACAATCTGTCCAGTCTCTGGCAGACTGGAAGTGCAGCCCACAGGTTTGGCAGTTGCAGCTATTTTAGAGCACTGAAAGAGCAGTGCCATGAAAAACTGTGCTCAATTCTATTATCAAGCAAATCCTGGGGAAATGAGAGTTTTTCACATTTCAGGGCAACGTGCTGTGCTTACTGTAGTTTCTCTCAGAGCAGTTTTGGGGATGGCAGAAAGGTTTCTCTGTTATGTGGGGGTGATTGAGGAAACAGTGTAGGATTATCTTAAATAAGGGAAAATAGTGCACCTGACTTCTAAAATGCCAGTGATGCTGAGATTCGCTGGTGAGAGAACGGATGTAGATTATCTCTTGAAATCAGTAGTGTGTGAGGAGCACAGCCTGATGAGACTAACACAGCTAAGAGAGCAAAGGATCATCAAATAAATAAAAGACTGGCAAAGAGAAAGGGATTAGGCTCTTCCTTTTATCCCCTACGGACAGGATGAGCAGCAACAGGGTTGCAGCACAAAGCACCCAAGGAAGAAACACTTTCTGATGGAAATAGAATGAAGCACTGGAGTGGATTTCCTGCGGTGAAACTGCAGCGTCCCAAGTGCTAAAGGGCTTTAAGTGCAGGTAGATAAACATTTGTCTCTCTGCAGTGGCCTAAGTAGAGCTGACCTTGCAGTCCAGCAAAGGGCCTGGATGACCCCTGGGGTTTCTTCCAGCCATAATATTTTATGGAGGGTTTTGTGCTCAGGTTCCAGACGAGCTTCACCTGATTAAGTAGAAATGAACCTCCCTTGCAACTTCGGTGTTCAGTTCCTTAAGAGTTTGCTCCTGTAATCACTTATGTATGCAAAACAAGAAGTTCAAGGGCTTTTGTGGTTTCTCATCCCTCTTGCATTCCAAGCATTTGCTTAAACTTGGTGGACTTTGTCCACATCCTTTCCCTGCTCTTCCCTTCCCAGCTCCTGTTAGTGCTAACGCTTTTCATTCACTCTATCTGGCACACACTAGTCCCTTTTTATCAAAGGACTTTCACACCTGAGGCCTCCAGTCACATACTTGCAGTAAAGTAACAGCTTAAAAGCAAATCCTTTTAAATCCTGAGGCCAAACACCGTAACAAACATATCTTCTCAAGGGATCAGTTTCCAAATGTGCTTTTGAACCCAAGTCCCAGCAGGCATTTGGCTTTAAGTGTGTGATAGGGCTTTATTTATTTATTTATTGCAGAGCCACCTCCCCCCTTTATTGTTCCCATCTCAAGACGTGCTATTTAAACCTGTACCTCTGGTGAATTCTAGCATTGAAGTGCAGATGAGCAGAGTGCTGCTGGGTGGTGAAACATTGCAGGACAAAAAGACATATCAAAATAAAATCTTATGAGAAAGTGTTGGTTAGAGGGAAAACGTACATCTCGGGTTTCAGGAGGGAGGGAGGAGGTAAATCGTGGTTTCAAATCAACATTTCTTTGAAAACCTGCTGCATATTGTGCAAGATGTGCTATAAACTACATAAAGTGCACTGCAGGTACCACACAACGAGGTTACACCTGAGATATTTATAGATAGCAGTGCCTGGATCCTGCAAGTCAGTCTGCAAACCTGCAAAACATACTCCTTGCCTTAGGAGACAGCACACTTCATTGTGTGTAAAATTATTACTTGTACCTGCAGATTAATATTAGCACTCTCAAGGGCCTGCTCAGACATGCAGTTTTTGCAGTTTGCAATTAGGTGATGACTTCTGTGTTTTTAGTGGGTATTATTGCTCGGGACGTTTAGCCCCGTGTGAGCTCAATGGGTTGTTTATATAATATCACACTCGTTTCACTCCATGCTGGGTAAATGCCAAGCTGTAAAACAAGATCAGCCCCACACACAGGAGCACAGTCCCCCGAGGACAGGGCTATGTACTAGATAAGGCTTGATTTTAATCTTTCTCTTGTCAGCTGTATCTGCTGACAGTTCATTTTCAGGTGACTACCCACTACAACACCATCACTCACATTCCCTTCCTTGCTCTCAATTAAGCACAGTCACGTTAGGTTGTTATTCTTCTTTGAGGGAAGATATCGAGTAATCATAATGTGGAGTCTTAAATTAAAAAAAAAAAAAAAAAGTGGTGCACAGCTTTTTTGGATCTTTTCAATGCCTTGTAAATCACAGCCACTCCAGAACTTTGGTATCTGCTTACACTACCTTATTCTAGTAAATCTGTCTTTTCATTCCTTCTTTTTCTCTCTCACTTTTAAAAGAGGGTTTGTTTTTTCATGCTGTGGGACTTGAAGTACTAAGCAATCTCAGTTCTCCCCCTTTCCCTGAAAATTCCTTTATTCTCATTTTACTGAGAAGAGAAAGGGGGATTGTCAGTAGAGACAAAAGTTAGAAAATCCAGTTCTGTAATTCTATGTAAATCTATCCCTCCAAATACCACTTTTCCATTCGCCTTAAACACCCTTTGACACTTTCCAGACCCCTGACATAATTTTCTTACTCTGTGTCCTGTTCCCCAGCTTGATGGAGGTGTCAGGTGAAAATCTGAGACTTATCTTCAGTACATTGGAACCCTTAAGATTTGTTGCTAATTCAGCTCTTATTCACACATACAAATATCCAACTCCATTTATCTGATGCTTTAAATTCAAGCTAGTTAGCCTGTTGAAGAGAGAAGTTGAAGCTTTGATTTCAACTGATGCTTGGTGTAATTGGCTCTCAGCAATTCAAGTTACCCAGCTTATAAAATGTTAATTTAGCTTCTCTTTGCAGGCCAGTCCTTCTCAGTTTATTCTTACCCAAGATACAATAGTTTGAAATATGTTATTTCGAGAAAGTATCTCACTGTAGGTGTTACAGTGAATAAAAGGGCAGTAATGCATCAAGACACTGAACTGAGGAGCAGCAGGCAACTCTAAAGCTAAATATTACTTTTATTAAAATGTCTTAAAAGTACAAAGCCCTATAAAAGTATTAGGAACTTTTTCTTAACAAAAAAAGGAAAACAAAAACAAATGGCTTGAAGCTGAATATGCCACAAATAACATGATGAGCCAGAACCCTGGCTAAATTTTTGCCATGTTGTAGGTTACCTAAATGAAGCATGTAAATAATAATAATTTTAAAAAAAAAGTACAAAAGTGATTATTTATTCCAAATCTTTCTCACCAAGAGAGGCTGACTGGAGTTCAATCCTTTCTTCTTAAGAATCAGAACCCCAAAGGCAATCTAATGTAGCCTAAAGCAACAGATTCATAATTATATTAATAGCCATATGCTCCATTTCAGCTTAGTACCCCCCGGCAATGTGGTAATCCTCCCTGATTCTCAAAGTTACATATAAGTCTGTAGATATGAAAACTAATATAAATTGAATCTGTAACAGAATAGAACAGATTGTAACTAAGTTGAAAGCACATCCTTTGGGCACAATCAGCAGAGGGGATATCTGTGGGATATTGAAATGTAAATTAGCTGTGACACATGAAGTCCATTGTGCTATTAATTTGTTTGATGGAGTTTAGATATATGTGTTAGTTTACATCATTTTCCCCCTGTTTCACCCCCTTAGTCCTGTCTGCATTTGGTAAAAATGAGAGTGACTGCAGTTTTAGGCAACCCCACATTCATTACAATCCACAGCAGATACTTTCCCCCTAAGAATACAGGTCTAGACAGAAGTGAAAGCCTTTGACCTCTTCCACACTGTAATTCAGATCACAGTCCCAGTACAGGTTGTGTCCAGATCTTGCTTTGTAATATCCTAATAAACACAACCAACTGTGTCATGGGAAATATGCTGCTTTCTCTGTCTTGTGTCAAAGATGTCATAAACACATGGGATTTCTACTCTTTTGGTCTGTTCATTTTTATTCTTTTGGTCTTGTCAGGCAGCATGAGCGTGTCCCCAGAGGAGATATCTTCCCAGTGTCTCTCTTTCAAGTAGAACAGTCCCATTATTCCCTTTCTGCAGATTAAGATTTTTTTTTTTTTTTTGAAGCTGTAACTAAGAAGGGTAAATTTGGAGACAAGTTAAATGCCCAACTCGCTGAACTCGGTGGAAGAATAAAGCCTTCTATCTGCTACTCTCTATCTTTCTCTGAAAAACATTAATCCTCAGAAAGACTGTGAGAATGTAAATAAATAAAATCACTGTGCAAATCGTACGATCAGCTGAAAAGGGGTTACATATTCAAAGCTTTGCATTTCCAGAACAGCTGAAAAAAACCTTTGGATACTTGTAGAGGAAGACCCTCTGGAAAAGTACATATACTTTTCAGGTCTTTAAACATTTCTGATATTATCCAACCTGCTACACATTTGCAGGTCAATTCTTCAACATATAGATATTTCTCTGCTCATTCCAGTGTCCATCTGTGAATTTGAGATGTTTGACAAGCTTACAGCTTGCCAGTAAAAATATTGTTAAGGTACATTATCATTAAACTTGCAGTTTATCAGGAAAAGTGACGGGATTGACAAGCGCGAGCACAAGTACTCGAACTTTATTTCTTTATCTTTGCCCCTGGTTGTTTTAATTTTCTTTATATTCCCAGCCTTCCAGCTGTCTGTAAAATTAAGAATTTGCTCTCAGGAATCTGCATGGAGACTGTATTTCCTCGATCCATTCAGTGTTTCCACAGGCAAGCAGGATTTTTAAAAATGCCCGAGATGTTTTCGGAAGAGACACAGGAATGGGTTTAAGGAGTGTTCACACCAGTTTTAGCTTCCAGTGAGCACCTGCTGCGAGTCACCTGAGTTTCACCCTCTGTTACCTTCCCCCGAATGAAGAAACTGGGGGTGTTAAACACACATTGCTGTTTATGATGGTGTGACGGTGGCCACAGAGGGGCAGTGTGAGCAGCCTGACAGTCTCTAAAGCTGAAGCACATCTCCCACGGCTGATACGACTTTTGCAAGATCAGTTTAAAAATCAGTATAAAAAGATGCATGCAGTGTATTTTCCTTCCTTAAATTTCTTACTGTCCATAGGAGCTAAATAGATCTCGGAGAATTCCACCTGACAACACTCAAGCATTCAGATGTCATTGCAGTTGGAGATAAAAAGGCCAAGCAAAACTGTACAGTATAAATTAAAAAAAAATTGAAAGCTCCATCTCCTACCAGTGAATTTACAAATATTCTACCATCCTGTGGAGTGTTAGGAACATGATTCCTGATAAAGTCGATGTAAATTAGGTATCTGATAATCCAGCCAAACACGCCCTTCATCCATATTTTGTGTTGTTAGGATAGTTCACAGATTAGGAGCTCATCTTGTCTTTTTAGAAACTAATAGAATTACACTTTCAGGAAGGTAAGTTCTTATCCTGCTCAGGTGGCTTTCTCATGGCTCTATCGCCCCTTCTGCCCCAAACTACTGAGTTTAATATCATTATATTTATAATGTTGCTCCCTGCCCTTATCCCACGTTCCTTTTCCTGCTGTCCTTTCTTTGATGTAGCATATGCCAAATGTTCATTCAGGGATGATTATTTCAGATCAAAGCTTATTTTCCATTGGCCTTGTTAAAAAAAGACAGTAGGGGAATACTTTTTTTTGTTGGTTCCACAACAAAAGTAGCTGAAAAGAAGCAGGTTCTCCTTTTTTTTTAGTTCACCTGTGCATATCAATGAGTTTAAGACCAAAGGCAGAAAGCCAAATAGAAAAGAGAGGCTTACTGGTGACTCTTAGTTGAAGTTGGGGTTTTTTGCAACAAAATGGACTAAGTTAATTAGTGGAAATGTCAGCAGGCATTCACAAGAGCCCAGAAACTGCGTATGATTTGACTTTAGTAGACAGATTTTTGAAGTTTCTTTCAGGAACTTTCACCTCTTTCTTTGCTGGGTGTTTTCTTTGCTCCACACTGACTAACTTACTTTTTTTTTTTTCTTTTAAATTGTCTAGCTGATTATCATAATTAGGTTAAACCTGTTTTAGCAGCTTTGTTGTCAGAACTGATGAAAGGACCACGGGCCCATGTATTTTCCAGTCAGCAGATCCAATAGCAGATACTGCTCCCTGCAAGGCCTGTGTTCAGTGCTGGTTTGTGGTGATTACAATTGGGGCAGAATTGTGAACAAGTCAACAAAAACTTGCCTGTGAGAAAGCAGTGATACATGACTGCCTATTTAGAATTATCCATTTATGTCATCTTTTTTAGCCTTGCACAATTTAATGCTTGTTTATAGGTCAATGTTATAAATAATATCACCAGGTCCTTTGTTTGCCCTGCCTTTCAAGCAGAAAACCTTCTGGTTTCGGGTAACCAGTCAGCAAACCCTCAGTTTGGAACCAGTTGGAGTCCATGCTGCCACTAACCCTGCAGGGAAAAGGGCATGCAGGGAATCCAGAGAAATGGATCCTGCGTTGGTGTCATAAGAAAGAGAAGGGCAGGCAGTGGAGAACATGAGGAGAGCTGGAGTTATTGTGGTTGGTGCATATGAAACCATTTTTAATAAGAATATCCTCCCACCTCCCTCCAGCAACTGAGCCTCACTGAGTACTAATGATATGTAATAACAGTTTCAGCCAGGCACAAACAAGTATTGTCTCCTTATAAAACAGAAGTGATGCCTTTCCTATATTTAGGAATTATATCCTATTATATCAAGCAGGGAGCAATCACCCTACTTACCCATAGAACGAACATTTTCCATTTAAACTATAAATCTTTTAGAAATCTAGGAACAACTGGAAAACAGGAGCAATTGAAAAACAGGAAATAATTCCAGACTTAGTAGTACAATGTATCAGAACCTCAATTATGGTTCTGATTTGCAAAGCTGTATTGAAGTCATTGAGCTGTATCTAGTTACCAGTGATAAGAGTGTAGTACAAAAATGGCCATGGATTAAATCCAGCCTCCATGGCACTGGCTTGGTGATTACTGTCAATTTACAGTGTTGATATTAATTACAGCTCCTCAGGTAGGGACCAGGACACAGTGCTGATTAGACACCTTGGAATATATGTGTTTTTTAAAGCACAGTTTCAGAATTTAATTTGATACAAAATCAACCAAAAGAGAAATCAAATACTTTTTTTTTTTTTTTAACAAAAAAAACCCCACCAAAATGCCACACTGCAATAGTCTGTGAGAGATGGAGAAGAAACCACAGAAATATAGTGCCCAGGGAGCCTGCAGGAAAGGAAGATCACTTACCCCTGTCTGCTGAATGGCATTAAGGTGTCACAATGCCTGTGGTAAGCTGCACAGAGCCAGGGAAGGGAGCAAGAAGCTTTGCCACCTTTTGATTTCTCCATTTGTTATATATCATCCATTTATGTTAGTCCTGGGTTGCTTTGATTGGAATCAGAAGCTGCCTTGTGAATAGTGTAGATACATGTTTAGCTTTTCTTCTCACATCCAGCAGTATCTCCATTCCTCAAGAAATCCTCTAATTCAGAGAAATCTTACAGTGACATACAGACTTAGTGGAAAAACACTTCACACCCTTTGAGGGTTTTTTTGCCTTCAGTATCTAAAATAAATCTAATTTTAAAAACCTACATTTCTTTTCAGGCACGGTTTCTTTGTACAAAACCTCTGTATGTGGAAAGCAAGGGTTAGACTTATTGCACCCACTTCACACCTGTTTGATTTACTGAGCATTCCTTAGTGCTTTACAGAGCCAAATAAAGGGCTAAATTATTGCAGCTCCATTGTGGAAGGGCAAGAGGCACACCAAAAAAAAAAATCTATGAAGAGAATCAGGACAACTAAATTCCTGACCTCAACTTCACTACTTTCTTGACTTTTTGCTTTTCTTCAAGTAACATCACCCTTGTTGTATTTCTTATTCTCTCTAATAGGGCATGCTGGAAGGATTTATGCAGTGTAAGTAGTCTTTGCTTTTAAATTTCCTAGAACAACAACATAGAAGCAGAAAGGAAGCTCAGAGAGTAACATTGCTTGATTGGCTGCATTTTAAACCCACTTTATGTTGGAGCACAGAATAAGTGAAAAGTGAGAATACCCTGAGAATGTTCCTGCCTTGCCAGAGGAAAAGGGTATTTATGGAGTGGGGTGGAAAGCAGATACTGCTGTAACTTTGTGGTGAAATGCAGGATTTCTGTTTTAATTATTATGGGTCCTCAAGGATAATTAAGGAAAAGCAAAGATGAAAATGAAGCCCAAAGCTTTTAATTGGTTCTGTTATCAGGTCACACAGGTGGTGGCTGTGTGACCTGTTTCTGAATGGCTGTTCCCATTGCCAGAGACCCTGGGACAGTCGAATTTCAGCACTGATGAGGCAGCTCTTTCTCTCTTCTTTGTCCTGGTATTTACAACATTTTGTGTCCTGATGTCTCATTACCAAAGGTAGTTCAAGAAGTCCTATATTATCACACATGGGAAAGCTGTACAACAGCACAGGCAGCACACTGGGAAATGTTTTCACATCATCTTGGCTTTAGCTGGGATACAATCATTTTGCAGGCTTTCCTTGGAAATCCAGATAAGAGCCCAGAACACAGCACTGCAAAGCGTCTCCTCACTTTTTGGACCTGGCTGCAGTGACCTGAACACCAGGTGACAGTGCATATAACAGCTTGGGAGCCTGTGACTCCATCCTTTCCGCAATGGGAAGGTTCAGTAAAGCCCACAGAACTCAGGGTTTGGTGGTTCTTCACAAATCTGAACAACAAACAGTTTATTTCTGACTTCAGCACAGTGGCCAGCACAAATCCTTCCCTGGTTCACACCCCATGTGGGGTTTTCAGTGCGAGCTTCGCTCTGCATTAGCTGTCATATTTTAAAAGATTACATATGAAAAATGTTATGATCACTCTAGAAACCATGTTTTCATAATTATATGGCAACGTGTATTTTGCTTAACAGGCATTTTTTACATTTCTTACTTGCTTTAAGGAGAAAGTTCAAGGAGGATTGTACACAGCCCATGAGGTTTTGGTAAATGTTTTTCATTAATAGACTTCAGCTCTATAAAGCCTTCTACGTGTGCTTCATTTAACTGGCAAGTGTCATCTCTTGGTTTCAAGGTGATTACCCCCATCAGTACAAATCAATACACAAATGCACAAATCTGAAACAGTTTTCTTAACTAGTTTATTGAACATATGAGAGACTGGACTTTTGCAGTAGAGGTTTTTTAAGAAAACTTCCACAAATCGGGTTCCAATCTTTGCAAAACCTCCGGTTAAATGGAAAATAATCTGTTCTCCAGCACATCCAAATTCCAGCTGCAGTAGTTTCAGGATCAGACTCTTGTCAGCAGGAAATGTTGCTGTCCCATAGACACCATTAGCAGTAGACTGTTCATGAATGTACATGTTAGGAGATTAAATTTTCTTGGCAAGCAAGGTAGCCCAGGGGTTAAAAACATCAGAACATCTGCATGCTGATGTCCTTCAAGTTTTAGCATGCTATCTTCAGGATTATGCCACAGATTAAAGAGTTTTATTTTACCATCAAAGTTCTATAGCTAGAATCTCTTGGAATAGGAAACATGATCTGTTTTGCTGACTGCTCTAGGGGGTTTCTTTGTCTTTTCAGGAGTTTGAAAACTAATGTTCTTTGGCATTCACTTTAAATTGACACTTGATATCCAGTAAATCAAAATAAAAATATAGATTTGATCTGTGGAAATCGAGATTAGTTTAATGTTTACTATCCCAATGCAAATAACATTTCTCTTCCTGTCTGCAAGGGCCAGTTTTAGAGGTATTACTAAGGTGTGTGTTGACATCCTACAAACAGGAACAAGATTTTGGCTAACAAGAGACTCTTTATTTAATGCTTGTCAGTTCATACATATAGCAAATCTCCTATGCATTATTAGTTTAATTTGCCTTCTGTTTCACATGTGAAACTATAAGATTTATATTTTTATGACAAAGCTTTTCCCTGCAGTGAAAAAAAAATACAATGTACATTGATGTATCTGATATATCTTCCTTTAGTTAATGATTTCATAACTTTTTAAATTTTCAGCATAGCCAGAAGCAAAATTTTAAGACTGTATGATATATATATATATTTGTTTTTTTAAATAAGCTTAAGTATCTAGATTGTGAATTGAAAAAGTGTCAAGCAAACTGTGGAGACCTTGGCAAACTGTTGCACCTCTTCTCTGTATCTTCAAATGCCATTCATCCCTACTCCCATTGCTCTCAAAATGCACAGTGAACTTTATTTAGCTTGCAGGCTCCTCTGAACTGAGTCTTACTGCATATTCTGGTAGTGCATAATAATGTAGTAATACAACAGGTCCCAAATATGCAGTGGGCCACTGTGCTATTGTAAGACAGCTGGTGTTTTAGAGAGGTGCTTTTCATGTATTTGCACTACAATTAAAATGATGAAAATAATTGTAAGAGCAGGAATCGTTGAGGGTAAACAAGTAAAACGGGATTTGCTTTGTTAATAAGGAGTTAAAAAAAAACCAAACAAGAGAACTCAAACCAAAAGCAAAAACACACACATACAGAAAAAAAAAGACACCCCAAAAAAACTAACACACCTAAAAACAAGAAAAGAAAGAAGAAAATATTGTGTGGTAAAAACTTCAGCATCTTGTTCTGCTATGAAAAAGTATGCTTGGAAATACATTTGTTTAAAACCAAGCATACAAATATCACATTTGTGATGCACAGAGATATGCGAGTTTGCACAGGACATTTTGACATGTTACTGTTTTCTTTGCTGATCCAGATCTCCGACTATTTTAGAAAATGTGCAATTAAAAAGGGTGTGTGGTGGGGGGAGGAGGTAGAATTGCTGGAGTGGAATCACTCTCCTTCAGGTTGCTAACCTACTTTTGAAAGGTGCAGTAATTTACTGCTGTACCATGGCCATCAGCTCGTTAATGAAACTGGAAGAAAGAGCTATGAAGACTTCAAAAAAGATAACTTGGTAGAGTTCCTTCCCTGTCACCATGAACTGAGAAGGAACAATTTGTAGTGTAATAAAGAGTAAAGGTGCAGCCTTGTGAGCCCTGTGATATATATGACATTCATCAGCACCACGTCCACAGTGAGGGCTGTTAGAAACACAGGACTGGCTTTATCTGCTTTGGACTATACACACTACAATATTCAATTATTGCTGTGATTTTGCCCCAGTACACAGACCACTGTCTCATTTAAATATCACTGTCCTCTCCTGAGAATTGCCTGTGCTGTTATAAAGCACAATAAGGAAGGTTTGATGTGGGGAAATAATCTTGCCTGGGATACCAGCTGCATGCTGTTAAGCAGAGGGCTCTGTGAATCAGGTGTAAGTAGTTTCTAATTTATGAGCTGGACCTTCATGGAGAGCAGTTGCTGCAGTGCTGAAGTCAGTGGAGCTGGGACAGTTTGCACCAGGTGAGGGTTTGGTTCTGGACATTAATAAGAGACACAGAAGTGATTGCTGATATATTCAACCTGCTTACCAAAGGGGCCTGTTTTATTGTAAAAGTCAGAGAGGAAAATTATCAAGTAGTGTTGAATATTGACAGTGGGAAATCTTTTGTTGTAGAGGAACGCAGTGAACACAAAAGTGAGTACAACACCCATTGCTTGGTATGGATAAACTACTGTCTAAGAGGAGAATTATGTGCCAGTCTGTTAGTGAAAATAGCAAATTAAGTGATACTTAGGAAAACTGGAAAGTAAATACACAGAAACTTCCAGTAACTGAATTGGTTTAGGTGAATAGCCCCACCTAAAAACCCCTGTCACTCCCTATTTCATTCAACAAATACAAGTTCTGTTGATAAAATTCTATACAGAACAATCTAACGCCAGAAAGACACACAAAATGATGTAAGAGTTCTTTGCCTGATTTATTTTTAACTTGAGCCAAAAGCAGAGGTTTGATTCTGTGTGGTGATATCAGGTGGGGTGTGTGTTACCTTCAGGCAGGTCGAGTGACATTGGTAGAGCCTGCAAGCACAAACTGGGTGTCTCAGCCCAGCAAAGCCAGGGGTGCAGCAGTCAGGCATGTGGGGGCAGGCAGGATGCTCTACCTGATGAGCAAAGGTGCTTCCTGAAGCAAAACCAACACCCTGAGGACACCCAGTAGGGAGGGAGCCCAGAACAGAATGGGGACACGTAGGGGTTCATCAGTGCACCCCACTGCAGCAACAGAGTAAGGGTAAATTAAAGCATGGACACTCAGGATCATAGGAAAGTACATGTTCAGTGATGTACAGGTCCAACTTATTATTTTTAAGTTGTTGTAATACTATTTTCTGTTCCCAAGGGTCCCTAGTTTTTAGAAGAGTGAGGATAAAAGTATCCATTATTGTGCACTGCCAGAATATACAGTAAATATTTTAATACCTTTTAACTTCTTACACTTTCCTTTGACTGTGGCTTAAGGACAATAAATACACACAATTTTTTCTTGTGTCTGCAGAAAAGCAAAAGACACAGTCAGAGAGACGCTGATTTTTTTATATTGTGTGTGTGTTCTGACAGGCTTCATTTTCTAAAATGCAGCTTTCCAGGCATTGTTTCCTTTAAACCCTCGGTTTGTGGATGGGCAGTTTTGGGGGTTATCACCTTCCCTTTTCTTGCTGTGATCTAAGTGGGGCTTTCTTTGCTGTGGGCACTACAACAACTCGGCTCTGCTCTACTTGTCGTGTCCCATTTGCTGCCACCCAAATCAAAAGCGAGTGGTTTGGCACATCTCTGAGACAGCTTTTTTTTTAAAAAAAGACAACCTTCCAAGGCCATAACTAGACACAGTGCCATTCCCAGGAACCGGGCTGCCTTTCTAAGCCCATTTGCTTTACTTTATGTGCTGCTTCCTGTTCTTTTCACATTCTCCTCTCTTTTGTCTTTTAAGCCTGAACTGCAGAGATTCTCAGGGCCAGATTAGAACTTTCCTTCCAGGTGAGATCAAAGAGGGTCTGTTAGAGGCCTGGTTGTCTCTTTTTCTGTTAAAAAAAAAAGCAAACTTTCTGACATCTGCCTGAGCCAGCACAGATGTACATACATTGTAGTATGTTAGAGGATTTAAGGTAACTTTCTGAAGCTGTTTTCAACACCTTTCCCTGCCCTTGATAGTTTATTTTAAAGGGTCTAAATGCTGAATCTGAGTTTGTGGATTGTGACAGAAGAATCAATGAGGTAGGCTTTTGAATTCCTTATTTCCAGCTGCTGTGTTACTGCTGAGATACTGAAGAGTGTGAGCAAACTAAGATCTGATTCATTATAAAACAGGCACTGCAATGTAACTTCTAAAAACTATTCACTGATTATGGAAATTCCACTGTTAAACTCAGAGTAATACCTCAGGATCTCATACTGTTATCCAGGGAAAAACACCAGTTTATAATTGCTTTCCTGAAAATGTTATCCCATTTTCTCCTTTCCATCACTTCATATTTCAAAATTTAAAGATTTTCAGTGTCAAGGTCAGCTCTTTTAGGAGCAAGTAATGGATGTAGTCTCATTATCAGAACCTCCACACAAAATTGATTAATTTCTCCTATTTAGTATTTTCTCACCTTTTCCTGTTGCCATTTTTTTTTTTTTTTTTTTTTTTTTTTTTTTTTTACTTTCCTCTCAGCATTCTGGATCTGTGTGATTTATTTTGGCTCCATATGGGATAATTTCCTCCTCAGCAACCAGCTTTGAGCCACTGTTGCACAAATGTCACCCACCAATGTGGCTGAATTAGTGGTTTCCAATCCTGACTGGAGTAATCAGAACCAGGCAGTTGCTTGTGCTGAAACAGGTTTGTGTCACTAAAGACACAGATTGTGACCACTCTGCCAGTAGATAAAGGGAAGGGAAAATATGGACATGTTTGGCTAGTAGCATTTGTACAACTTCCACAGAAGATCAATAAAAAAACCCCCAAGTTCCTGCTGGACTTCATAACATCTCAGGAATGTCTCCTTTGGAAGGGTCAAAACTCTGCTGGGAAAAGACAGGATAGGAGTTTGGTTTAGAGTTTTTTTCTTGTTCTTTTGTTACTCTGTAGGAGTGCTGCAGCATGAAGGGTGTTAGTTTGGTGACTGAAATTGTGGAGTTCTTCCTCCTGTGTATGCCAGTCATCTGATAAATCGGTAATTTTTACTAGCATTTCTTTGGTTCTCCACTTCCAGAAGGGCAAAGCACAGACAGGGTCAGAAAAACTCACAGAAATTTTGAGGAAATTCTTCTAATTCTGGAGAAAATTGTTATAGAAGCTGACAGTACCATTGAGGTGGTGTTGACTGGGGGGTGTATTGTGTTACCTAAAAATGTTCTGCAAAACCCTTTTTGTCATGCTGGAGGCTTTGTCCAGGGCAACAGGCTCCATCCATATGGACAGACAGACAATGCAGCAGATCATGGCAGCTCTGATAAACCCTGAATACTGGTGGTTTTCCACTATATTACCAAAATGTTTATGACAAAACTGCGAATTGCAGCTGCAAGGCCTGCAAATGTACATGATGCTCTGAAGGAAAATGTACCGTGTGAATTCCCTGCCCCAATTTGTACTCCCTCCTTTCCCCTTCAGGTACAGACTCCTGCACTCCTTCATTTGAGACTTCTTCAGCACATTGTGCCTCAGACTGCACAAGAAAGTTACTTCAAAGTTTTCTTTTGTGCACTGCACTCGATTTGTTTGTTTGTTTGTTCTGCAGCCAAATGCAAAACCTTCTCCAGCCGAGGCAAGTTCAGCTGAGGCTCATCCTTCTGAACCTGCTGCTGAGACTCTGAAATTGTGCCCTTCTGTACATGGGGATAAGAGGTGAGAGAGCAGGAGATATTGTTATATCCTGGGTTTGGCATCTGACAAAAATAGGGTATTATTTTGTTCAGTGTTGAGTTCCTTCATCAGTGTATCCTGTCAGTCTCGAAGGGCAAAGGTTTACGCTGTGCATGGTGTGAGAGACCTCAGTTGCAGCGTGTCCCCCAAAGCTTCCCTGCACAATAGTTGTGGTAACCACCTAAATATACTGCTGGGGAATCTGCCAGTGAGTTGGGCAGGAGCCACCACTGTATAAATTCTGGGAGAGAATGCAGAAAAGCCAGTTTCACTTGCATTCTGCATGAAGCTGATGGGATATAACTGAATTTTGTTCTGCTTCTGAATTTCTCTGAATTCTTACCTGAATAAGGGTAGCAAGATTTACCCAAAGTGATTTACCTGAGAGCAGAATTGGGAGTCATAACTTTTTAGACATACCTCTAGATCTCTTCCCTCAGTGTTAGCTTGTGGGATTGCTTGACCCTCTTAGGCAGTACTCCTCACATTAGGTCTCTGTTTGGCTGCTTATTAGTGAGATGATGGTTCAAATGGAAGATGTCCCTGGGGAGCCTGAGATTTTGGAGTGGGTGGTCTCACAACAGCCAGAAGAATCCAACTATTTATTACCTGTATGTCCTGCTGGTGTGTTTCCACTTCTGTGAACACCATCATTCAAGCCCAGAAAGGCATTTCAGCACAGTTTCCTTGAGTTTGGGGTGCTGCCCTGGGACTGATGATGTTTTCATATCAGCTTCTGTAGCCAACAGCCAACATGGGAATAGTGCAGCCACTGCTGCTGTTTCCCTTGGGTCTCTTGGACCATGAGACCAGGTACTCAACTACAGCTGGAATGACTAGAAAGTAGCATTTGGCACAAGTCCAGGGTTGTTTGTGCCACCCTGCAAAAGCATGTGTTACTGCAGCATCTATTTTTAATAAAATGAAAATGTATATTTATGCAAAATGTTGGATGTTAGAGGCAGAATAAAAGAAATCTGGATGGGAATGTAAGTAAAGGAAAGGCACTTATCAAAAGGAGCTCAGTATGAAAGGAACTGTAATTTCAGTTGCCATTGATACTCATTACTAAACTGGTGATAAACTCATCTGTTCAGGAAATAAATGTCAATGTACTTTTGTAATTTAAATGAGAACTTGTAATATGGAAAATATGCTTCCTGTTCAGATCCTTGAAGGTTTGCTTTGAAATGGGAGTCCCCTGTGATGTCTATTTCATTTTCTTTTATTGTTAAAGTGTTGTGTCACTGATGACATTTCTGCTGAATGCTGCCCAATTATAACATTGAACATCTGCACAGGGACATTATATCTTCCCAGGGGGATTATGGGAAACAGGCACATTGGTAAACAAAAGAGTAACTGAAATTATCTCTAGGAAATTTAGTCACTTTGTTGGCTGCCAAAGGTTGAGCCTTACTAACAAAACATTTTTGCCTTTTATGGATAGATCAAACATTAAGGAAAAGAAAGCTTTTATAATAAATACAAGAAAAAAAGTTGTGGTTTGCACTGTACTTTTAAAAATAATTTTCATGGGCGAGTGGGTGTTGGGGTGGACAATTTGCTTTGATTTAAAATATGTGTTTGTAATATCCTTACTACCACCATTTAGGGCAACTTTTAATTTATTCTTTCTGTGCAGTAAACAAAAACCTACTAAAATGCCCAGGATCACATACTATAATATATAGATATAAAAGTCATGTATTCAGTCTAAAGTTAAACCATATTATCCTGGTGCCAAGGTTCTGGATTTTTAACAATTCACTTGATGTTTTAATTCCAATTATGGTTTTTGTGGTCAGACACTGAAATGATTATGCACAAAATTCCCATCCAAGTCGGTGGGAATCTCATGTGTGCAAGTTTTGCAGGCTTGGGGGCATAACCACATGCAGGCTATTTCCAGTACAGCTTTCACCAGAATCCTTTATGTTCAGACCTTTGTAAGGGAGAAAATGAGGAAGCACGTGGAGCCTCTCTGTCTCCCACTGCTGTTTGTCCCTGGGGTGAGAGTATGGAGAGAAGACAAGCATATAACCCAGCCAGTCCGTGCTGCAGGGACCTTGGAATATTCTGAAAGGCTTCTGCTGTCCTGGCAGGGTTTTCTCTGTCTGGCAGTGACTGTCTGTCTGTCTGGGCTCTCCTCAGCTCTGCTCTTTCACTGGTTTGTGACTTGTGACATCTCCCACAACCTGCCTTCTGCTCTGCCACTTTCCTCTGTTTCCCTTTGTCTTTCCTTCTAGTTTATCCCCCATTAATTGACCACATCAGAAAACCTTGAAAATCCAACTTGCTCTCTGCTGCATCACAGTGATGGGCACTGAAATGACAGATGTGTTCCCCTAATCTGCTTGTGTTGTCTGTCTTGACTATAACATTGGAAGAACAGGAGCTGCTGACCACTACTTATGGATCAGCTTTGTTCCTTGCTCAGTGGGGTTGCCTTGATAAACTCAAACCATACTTACCTGTGGTAAAATCATGATACTTCCAAGAATTTAAGTGCTTTCATTCCTGTTTTGATTTTATCTTGATATGTTGGTTTAAACAATACCTTGCTCCGACCGTGGCAGTATTTTAAATTTTTCATTAATCTGATTCATTTCCTTGAACAGCAGCTGAAATGATCTGCAGCAATTGTCCAGAATGCTACAATTTAAAGTGTTAATGTAATGTTTAGGACAGTTGCTGTGGAATGTTGTTCCTTAAATCTTACCTGTTGATTTTTATGAGGGATGTAGCCCTCGAAATGGGTGGGAGGGGTTCTGTCACACGGGAAGTATTCCATTTTTTCCTAACGGACAAATATCGAATGCCTCTTTTATTTTGATTTATCTGAACAATATACCTGTCTGCAGCTCCTCCTCCATCTTCCTGCCCCGAAATGAATAGTCCTGCTGTTGAAATGAGAGAGTATGTTTCTACATCTTTAAAATAGGACTAAAAATACCTGCTTGACCTGTGGGTTTTAAGGCAGCTCGCAGTTGTGGTTAACACGAGCCCCCCTCCTGAGATCAAAGCCTGGTCCCATCCTGCTTGGAACACCGCTGTCAGTACCTTGTTGTTAGGCAGAAAGTGAGAGAGTGCTCCCCTCTGCTGTGGAAAAGCAATGTTTATTTGATCTTGGCCCTCTCCTGAATAATTTTGCTAAATCTAATTGCTCTTGATGTTTTACCCAGTACATCATGGGCTTTTTCAGAAGTAGCTCTTTATGCAATGGGTGAAGCTTCGGAATACAGTAAGGACCACTTCAAATATCTCTCATCAAGGCAAAGAACTCTAGATAGATTACTGCAGATCAATCTGTATAAACCCTGCATAAACACTGAAGCTCTTTTAAGTTAAAATGTACTTTACAAACCCCTTATGTTATGAAAGGTGAAATACTCTGCAACTATTAAGGGAGTCATCATGTGAAAAGAGGTGGAGAGGGCTGTGTAATTCACTGGTTCCTGTCAATTTATGATGAAACAAAACATATTATTAAATCCTTTCCCGTACATTTATTACCGTACATTAAGATTTTATGTTACCACAACGTGAACTTCCTGCATGTCAAATGCCAGCCCTGGTTCTAAGAGGAGTGATGCTGTTCCTGACATGTGTTGCTTGAGTGACATCAAGGAACTTGACTTTTACTGACAGTCACTGTGAAGGGCTTTGCAGTGGGCTGCGACATTTGGTTGCTGCTCACACTCCTCCTGGCACACAAACGACTTACAAAACTTTGCTGCACATCTGTAAGAAGTTTTGTAGTGAACCCATAAATGAGAATGACAACTGGCTGTTGTTTTTCAAGTAAGAGTCTCCTCTGAAAACAGAAAATGCATGTGAACTTCACTGACGGGTATCATACTGTGTGATCAGGTGACAAGCAAGGGTGATGTGCAGTGCCTCCCTCAACTGAGACTGGAGCGTTTGGGAAATGTGGGGCCTCTTCCAAAGTTCATTGCTGGTTTGGTGGATGACATAACCTGTATTTTATGTCATACAGTTATTTAGAAGCTGTCCTTCATAACAACTTAAGACACCAGGCTGGTATCAAATATGACACTCGCCTGAATCATAGTCTGAGTGCAGGAGGGTGCTTTGGGCAGACCCAGGACAGAGTGGTGGGTGACAGATTATCTCCCTTGGGCAGTAGGACACCAGCTGCTCAAGCACCATTTGTTTCCTCCTTTCCATGACTTTTGCTGCATCCAAAGGAGCTGCTAAGTTAGATGGATGTAGAAGAGTTGTTTTATGGGGAGGAGAGTGATCAGCAGGCAATCTCTGCAGCATCAGTAGCAGTTGTCAATCCCATCTTTTAGCAGCTGCAGGAGTAAAACCACCACTAAGAGCTTTTGGTTCCACCTCACTCACCCTCCCTCCTTGAGACAGAAGTGGGCTCATCCCTTTTCTTTATTTTTGTTTCCCTGTAAGGTATTAGATGGAAGAAAGTGGCTGCTTTAAGGTCACCTTCAGTTATCCCACCATTCACCTGCACCAAACCATTTGAAACACATTTGGCCCTTGAGACTTCTTTCTTAACTTTTCCCAAAGAAAACTCTCCCCTGCACTAAGCCTGTCTTCTTAATGAGTAAAGGAATTCTGATCAATAAAAGGAAGCAGCAGCAGATCTAGAGGGATTCCTGAGGGCCAGAAGCATCATCTCACAGTCCTTGTACAGTAACTCGCTTCTGTGCAGTCCAAGAAGAGCTTTTCCACTGGTGCTGGAGACTGGACCAGCTTCTTACATGGCTTTTTTTTTTTTTCCAAAGGCTAAATTTAGCTTGGAAGATTTGAGTTCCTCCACTCCTTCCATAATCATTGGTGGGAAAGAGTCTGCTCTCAGCTGTGAGTCAGAGCAGAAGCTGCTTAGCCTGAAGTTCATTCTCCCTCTCCACTGCTCAGTGCACAAGCTCTGGACTTTCCCTCTCTACAGGATTGAATTTTGTCCTGAGGCAATGAAGTCATCCCTCCTGGTACACTCTTGTGACTTTCCCTTTTGATTTGTTGGGAGTTGTATAAAGACAGAGCTCTTCTAGTCATCATCCTTGGCATTTATTTCAACATTAGATAGAATTTGTGACTAAAATTATGACTCTGACACATTAAACCAAAGTTCAGTGGGGGGAAAAAAAGCTTTATCTTATAAGTGTTGTGATGAGTTCCTTTATTTCTTGTTTTTTTCAAAGCTCCTCCCCAAAAAAACTTTTTAGTTTAAAGACTTTAAATTCAAAACATTTATTAATAATGTAAAGGGCTGCCTGTCACTCAAAAGCTATAAAGAAACTCTGAAATCAAAGTGAAATAGTTTCTTCATCAAAGCAAAGAAAAAAAAAACCCCCAACTATAACTTTGGTGGTGCTTTGCTGTGTTTGTAAGCCCACTTAATAAATCCATATCAGAGTCAGTCCTCAACACACAAATTTGCAGGCTGTCCCAGCTGGTCACTACTAACCTGTAGTAAATTTTAAAATTTCTGGATTCTAGTTCTAGTTATATTATTGATTTGTACGTGATTTTCAAGAAATCAGTTGTGCATGGTTATTTTAAAAGCCCTCAGGTTCTGATGCTTTAAAATGCCAGTTATCTGGGGAGAAACATCTTCCCTCACTGAAAAACCTGCAGGGTCCTTAAAGACTGAACATTTTGCTGGTTTTGAAACTGGATGCTTTCGAAAAAACATCATGTTTGATCCATAGGTGGCCAAAAAAAAAGGCAGTAAAATATATCCAGCTCGGTATTTATTGGGTTCTTTGAGGGTCTTGGAGCAAGGTGAGCGCTGAAGGGCAGAGCATCAGTCAGCCTCGTTAGCACACGTGCTGATGAACCGCCTTCCCCCGGGAGTCATTAGGGGAGTTACTGCGAGGTCTTGTGAGGATCAGATTGCAAGAAAACAACGTTGAGGCAACCTCTGAAAAAAAAAAAAAAACCAAAAAGAAAAGAAAAGGAAAAAAAAAAGTCAAAAAAAGGTGGCTGACAAAATGTTTTCCCTCGGTGGAAACGAGCATCAAGTTACATTTCACTACTATTTGTTTGCTTTGGAAAGGGAGGTGGGGGGAGTAGGGATTTTCACCTTGTCCTTAGGGCAGCAATTTGCTCACCTTGCACTTTCTAGTACTGAAAACATTTGTTCAGATTACTGTGTTTCCATTTGATTCGTTCTGTTGTTTATATAGAGGTTGCTTTTACGTCGAATCCAATATAATTATTGACACGATTTGCTCTCTATAGATTATATCAAACTGGCTGGGACATACGGTGGGAAATTGGTTTTCTTAGTTGCTTTGGGTCCCTAAAGCCCTGTGCAAAGTCAGGTAATCAGTAGGTGTACCAGCAGCACAGAATCGATGCCTCATGTGATGGCAGAAGCTCCAAACATGGTCTTTGGAGGTGGATCTGAGTGTATCTCACTGAGCTGAGTGCTGGGACAATGGTCAAAGCTCTTCTGCTGCTGCTCTGATATTGAAGCTCATTCCCTTTTGGACTATTGTCTTCTAAAAGCCTGGAAACTTCACTAAATGTAGAAGAAAGCAAAGATATCCTTAAATAATACCGTTTATATGTATTTGAAGACCAATTTCCAAAGAGTTTAATGCAATATTGGATAGTGTATTGAAAATATGTTTCCTTTTTAGAGGGATTATTGAATTACAAAGTTCTTTTTTATTTTTTCTTGTAGTTAGTTCTGCAGTGACATCTTCCTTGCTGTGTCCTTGCTCCCTTCCAAATGCCACAGAATGCACTGGGTGGAATCTGCAGCTTTAAATTTGTACCCTTCTGCTGTGGGTTTCAAATATTTCTTGACCAAGTAGAAACCCTTGGTCTTCAATGATGTCATGGGAGTTTCAGAAGATTACTTTAAATAGGTTTGTTCCCAGGAACTTCCTGGGAGGATTTTTGGGATAAACCAGAAGGGCAAAGAAAGAAAGCAAGCAAGCTCCAAAGCTTCCAACAAATAGAATTTTACAATACTGCATATAGAGTCAGAATTTGAGATTTAGATTCTCCTATTTTTTTTTTTCCAGAATATCCTTATTAAAGAAGAGTTTAGGGAGTATTCTTAGTCTGCTGCATAAACTGAGGAGTGGAGAGGAATCTCATGGCAACATTTCAGTCACACAATCATTCTGAAGTCATGAAAATATAGAACCAAGATTTTTATGCTTATAACCACATTCAAGAAAGTACTGACGATTTTGAAGTATTTTTTTTTACTATTTATTTGTATTTGCACATTATGCCAGAAATGTCTCTGGGAGTTTATTATTCAATAACTAAATTAAAATGCCGTGACAATTTTCACATAGTTCTGTTGCAGATTGTGACATGAAATCTCTTTAAGAGCTGCTGAAAACATCTATTCTTTTGGTCCAGCAACAGTTAAACTCCGAGCTGGCACTTTGCAAAGACATTTTTTAATTTGCAACCCTCTTTGTGACCTGGATCACTGAAACATTATCTGCAAGAACAGTGGAAACCATCAAAATGAATTTCCAGCACCAGGCTTCCTGTTTACATTGTTCAGGGGTAGTTGGGGATTGTTAACATGTACTTGCTGTTCATGGTTAATGATACAATTGAGTCATCTCTGTGCAGTTCTCAGCCATTTAAAACTGTCGTAAAATAACCCAAATAATAGGATGATCAAAGCAATAGAGCCGACTCTGCATGGTACTGTGACTGCAGCATTTGCAACCATTACTGTGGAGTACTATAAATATATTCAGAACAGTACAAAAGAGATATTCAGGTTACAAAAACTATAGTTCAGACCAGGATAGAATCATAAAATAAATATTCAGCTACGCTTGAGGCCCTTGAATGTTCCCATAAACATCTTTGGATGCCTACTATGATATGCCTAATTCCCAGTAAACAGGTACCCAGCATTTTTTTTGAGAATCAGGATCCATTAAAGCATCACAAATCAAGCATACAAAAAGGGAGATACAAAGAATGATTAGAAGCCTTTGTTGGGTTTTGTTGGGGGTTTTTTGTGGTTTTGGTTGGTTGTTGTTTTTTTTTTCTCCTTCCAGTTGGATACTTAAAACAGGTGATGTCTGATTTCTTTGTGAGAGCTATGCTGGGTCTGGGTGATTTCAGAAAGTGTTTTATCTTCCATGAAAAGCTTTTAGTTGCTGTTGCACCGAGTGTTGCATAAGCCAATGATAAATCAAACTAATATATTTTAAAAACTAAGCATTAGAAGGTTTTATAATTTAAAAGAAATCACAACAAAGCACGAGTGCTGACTTTTTATCACCTCTCCTTTGAGACCCAGTTTATTTCATCACTGATGTGAAGCATGTAGTACAAAACAAGATGACCTGTTTTCATCCTTGGTATAATTCCACTAAAGTAAAAAGCCTTATGCCAGGAATGAATTTGTCCCCATGTAAAAAAGGTCTTCACTCCTCCCGAGAGGAGACTGAAACTGGGTTCTGTCTGTTTTCATCAACTCTCTTTATCTCACATCAAGGGGAGCTGATTGAACACAAGGAATTCCTAATATGAGTCACTTGTCATTCAAGCTCTTCTGGTTGAGGATACAGCGTTTCCAGCTTTGTTTGGCAAAGCGAAAATTACCTTGTTTAGCAAGCCCAGCAACTGAGGGTAAAGTTGGCAACTGACCCACACGGGCTCAGTTTCTGGATGTGACAAATAATCCTGAAGTGCTTTTGAGAT
>JAWWLV010000038.1:13459373-13528328 GCA_035041135.1 Platyrinchus mystaceus
TGAGGGTAAAGTTGGCAACTGACCCACACGGGCTCAGTTTCTGGATGTGACAAATAATCCTGAAGTGCTTTTGAGATCCGAATATAAATAAATCTTAATTATGGTGTTTTCTTCTAAATATATTTGATGCATGGGGATGAATCTTCCATGTTTCACTCAGGAACCACTTCAAAGTTGACTGCAGTAGCATACCGGGAATAAAAGAAACGAGAGAACAGCTTTTAGATTTTAGTGATCATTTAGCTGGAGGGATTTTTGATTGGCATATACTCCAGAACACTGTTCAATGCATAGATCCCTCACCAAATAAATGATAGTTATTTTCTAGACACTGAAGATGCACAAAATGCTTCCTCACTGGCTCCTGTTTATAGCTATTTTACACTAGGGGAGAGTTTGCTTCTCAAGACAGGTGGAGTTCTTGTAGCTGTCTCTGGATCTTATCACAAAGAATGTAACTTAGAGGTAGACTTTTAGTTCCATTTCTAGCTGTCAGTAGTGGAAATATTCACTAGAGGCAGAGAGTGCCTTTTTTTTTTTTTTTTTTTTTAAATGGTAATACAAGAGAAGCAAGAGCCGGAAAATATTTAACATGGTTACAGTCATTTTCCTTGTCACTTTTCCATCATTTTCATTTCTTGGTGTAGTGAGGACTCTTCCAAAAGCCCCTGAGAAAAGCTGCCAGTGCTGCTTGCTAGAGTCAGACAGTGTCAGAGCCTGAAAGGGACATTGCTTAAAGTTGGTGGGTAAGAAAAACCATCAAAATGTTCAATACTGTAATTTATTTCAAGCCAAGTTCTGGAATTTGGGGGGTTGGGAGGGGGAAATAAGTTATCTGAATCAGCCTGGGGTGATAGACCCTGAAAGTTTGTAATAGATCTGAATAATTTTTATGTTTTCCCTGAGAACAACATTTGAAAGAGCAGATGTGAGGGTCGTTATCTTAATGACACCGCAGAAGTCTGGGCAGTCACAAAAGCTTTCTCACATAGTCAAACTGTCTTGGGAGAATCCAATTTGCTGTTGAGGTATAATACCAAACAAATGCTTTTCATTAAGGAGCTGCATGAAACAGTATCAGTCTAACAAGAGGACTGGGCCTTTGAAATGTAAACAAAGTGGCTCCTCAAGGTAACATCCATTGCCTTTAATTGAATCCGCCTTGAAAACAGCAGTTTCCTTGGCAGACGAAAACAAACTTTTACTGGCACGCTGCTTCCCCCCTCCAGCTCTTACCTTACCAAATTTGGTATCAGGGGAGTTTGTAAGAAAACGAATACTTCTTTTTTTTTTTTTTTCCAAGCGTTGTAAAGCCTTGTGCTGCCATCACAACGTTGGAGTTTAGCTGAGAGGAGACAAGGTGTTAATGTGAGGGGCTGAACTGCAGCAGTCTTGAGTTACAGCATCCACCGTGGGGCTCTGCATGTCACCTGCTCGGTGAGAGGGGAGCACATCTCGGACCTTGCACAGCTTGGGAACAGAGTCCAAACTCCTGGCATGTTTGCTTTGGAAAATTATGATTTTATAGCCAGTGCATGTACCTCCTGTACAGCCCTGAGGTTATTCCACTGAGAAAGACGTTGCAGGACTGCAGTGATTTTTCTGCTCTGTGACAGTCTGAGGCTTGATTATCAACAGGTGTTTAATCCCTGATACAGGAACATAGATTTATGAGGATTTTTCTGTGCAACCACAGTTACACAGATGTAAAAATAACCCAGCCCAAGTGCCTGTACAAAATTATTTTACAAGATTCTGTCAGTACCTTATGACACAGAAATACAGATGCTAAAAGAAAGGATGAATTCAATATCAGTCTGAGCTCATGGTTTCCCACATTGTTGTGCATATTTTGTGGGAAGTGTGTTTCCTCGGCCCTGTGATGTGCAGAAACCAAGTCAGCTTCCAAAAACATGTAAATTGTCTCACTGACTGCACTAACTTGTGCCTCAGCAAAACTGTTACCTTTGTGCCTACGACCACCACTGCCCATGATTTCAGGACTGCTTCTGATAGGTCACACATATCTGGATCTCCTGGGAAATACTCTTTTTGGGTGCTTATGGCACTGTGCTGCTTATGGAAAACCACAGCTAAACCTGCTGTTATAGGGCAATATGAGATTAACCATTTCTGCAAACTGGAATGTAATGGATGAGCTGTAAAATCAGACAGAAATAAGAACAAACATTCAAGCTGAACCAACTGAACGGGCTGCCATTCAGGTAGAATAAAGCTCCAGCACAGGAAATATCATGTGTTAACTTCAAATAACATAAATACTAAAGGTTGTGATTCAATGAGTGTGTTTATACTTTTCTATATATGCACCTAATTGTGCAGAGGTAACTTTAGTTCCATATTTCTTACCATCACCCTTATGTCACAGTTGACTTCTAGATATTCTCTCTCCTCTCTTCCTTTGGGTGTCTTGAGGTACAGTGGAATCATGAAATGAAAATGCATCTGCTGCCATGAAATTAAACAACCTGGAAATTTGCAGAAAAAGAATAAGCATTTTTTTTGGATCTGGTGACATGGTTAATGATTTTTGAAGTCTTATCTGTGTTGACTTTGTTACACAGATGGAAAGAGGATTTTATTCAATTAAAGTCAATTAAAGTGGAGTTAATTACTCCACTTCTCTGCACTGTACAACAGTGTTGGTTGGGAGTCTCCACTCCTTTCCTTCCCAGGTTCTCCTGGCTTTTCATTTTTTGCCTTTTTTTTAAGCTTTGATTTTCTATTGCACTTTTCCAGCATCATAACACAAGTTTCAGTGGAAATATAAACATCTGGCTTGGCAGACATGGCCCTTCACTAATGCAGTCATCAAAGAAACACCCAGTTTCGTAGAAGGAATTAGAAACAACTGGAGGTAAAAGATCCCATAATGTTTGCATTAATTTCTCTTAGAAAGGAAAGTCTGCTAAATTTACAAGTCATGAAATGCAAGGCTTTACACACTAGGAAAGCAGCTATAGTGTATAAAAGACATTACATGAGAGATTTAGCATCTCATAGCAAAATGTCCTTTATGGTTGGGATGTATTGGAGAAGGTGTTTTCCTAGACATTGTGAAGAAATGTCCAGCTAAGTGGAAGTGGCCCAGTATTAGTAAATGCTTTCACTACGTATCCTAGTAAATGTGTTTCTCAGTCCTGCTGTTTTACTGAGCAGCAACACCCTAAAAAACTCCCTTTTTTTTTTTCTCTCTTTGTTCTGAATACTGTTATTTTCTGTGGGGTTTTTTGTGGGGTAAAAGCTTGTTTACCTTTTAGAGAATAATTGCTAAAGTCAGTTAAGATCTCCCAAAGCGCATTAAATAAGATTTAAACCTGCAGTGAGGATATTTCAGGAATATAATTTCTAAGTTTAGTCTCAGTGACTGGAGCTTCTTCTGTGGGGTTTTTTATTCAGTGTGCAGTAAATGCAGCTCCAACCCTTGGTGAAGACTGTGTTTTGACTAATTTTAGTTTTATGGGTGTCAGTTAAGAATACCATGTGTCTTGGTGTCAGAAGCTGCTTCTTTGTACTTTGTGGCCCTGTGGTTAGCAGCTTGTCAAACCAGGGGTGGTTTTCTCTGTTTGAGCTGTGTCTAATGTTTATTGGAGATTTTACACCTGGACCATGAAAGCTCCCTGACAAATGCAGGGCTGATTTCAAGGGCAGCATCCTCAGAATTTGTTTGATTCTTAGACTCCTGTGTAAGCCATAGAAGAGCACATGCCAAACCTGACAATGAATTCAAAATGCAAACTATCTAGAACTAAACCCAAATCCCCACACATGTAACAGGAAGGGATTTCCCCAGCATTTTCTTTCTGCTCACTGACATGGTTTACATCGTATTATGTGTGTGAATGTGCTTTCCCTTTCCTTTAAGTATGCAAAGTCTTGGTACCAGTTTGCTACTTTTTGGTAGCCTCATACTAAAACCAAGAGTTATCCTGAACAGAATGGGAAAGTAGTTTAAGGGGGTGTGATTTACAGTTGAAACTTTAACTCAGAGTGAAGAAAAATGCTTGCTGTGTGTGTCTTGGAGCTGTACTCAAAGGGACTTCCTTGGCCCATTGCCTGTGGCCTGATGGGCATCTTTGGTTGGGAATTTAAACAGTGAAAGTTTAGGTCCTTAGAGGAAAAAAAAGAGATAAAATTACTGAACATTCACAGCACTATGGGAAGTACCACCCAGGCATCTCTGCCCAGCTGGGAGAGCAGAAGCAGATCGAACCTGGATTCTGTGGTGAGAGCTGCGGTGTCTTGGGGGGCAAACTGAACTGCTGCAGTTCCACATCTTTTCTTCATGAGCAGCTGGGATTATCTCTGCTGGAGAAGTATTTGCACCGTTTGTGTTTCCTTCTCATGCTTGCACCGCTTGTTGATGGCCAGTTTGCTGAGCAGGAAGGCGACACAGCACAGCTTCTCCTGCAGATGTGAGTGCTCAGCAATTCCTGGGCCAGCCTCGGGTACCGGCACTGCCACAGCCAAAAGGATCATCCCACAGGAAAGGCTCATAACGTGGCAACCCCAGTGTACTTTCAAATGCTGGGTGAATTTGGGTGTAGTATTCCTGGAAGTGCTCTGTGGAACTCCAGGGATGAACCCAGAATACCTCCATGGTACACTCTGCGTACGCGGTGGGGGAAGGGGAGATGATCAAAGGAGATGATGATCAAGGATCTTATTTCCCTGCCTTATCTAGTTCTTGTTGCTACATAAATAATGCAAATATAAGTGCAGTCACAAGGATCCCAGTCTTCCCTCAGCTATGAATATATTCAAATAGATTTAGTCAACTATAACAAAGATACAAAAATGACAGAAGTCTTTATTTATTACAGCAGAGCTTCTACAACCCCGATAAACCTAAATTCTTCTTTGAAAGGTTTCTTGTACTAAGCTTATACCATTGTGGGACCTGAATTAAAACCATCCGTTGGGCAGGAGCATTGCTGGATAGAAATGGGAAGGTGGGCAGCTTGAAAAGAAAGAACAAAGTCAGAGTTCCAGTGGCTTTAATTTGTTAAAGATCTTGTTAGGGCTATAAAACTTTACCAGGTACTGTAGTCGCTTAGTTTAAGGAGGGAGGTCTGGTCTGGTCTGGTCATTCATACCAAGCTGTTGTTTCAATTCCCAGCCTTGAGGTTTATGGGCTGTCACGTATGGAGCTAGTCCTGAACCATGAGTTTATTGAATATTTTGAGAGTTTGAGGTTGTCTTTCCTCTCCTTCCTGCCTTGGATTATTAGTAACTGCTTGATCCTGAAACAGGTCCTTCAAATCTGTGGAAGCATTTTGTATATTCTATTTTGGAAGAGAGAAAAGGTTTTGTTTTCTTTTTCAACAATGTAATAATTCAAAAGAACAAAGCAGTCAGGAAGCACAGCATTTCTTCCTTCTTCTAAGCACCATCTCCTTCTAATAACATGCTTAATATCTCTACCATTCATCAAAGGATTATTTAAAAGAAACAGAGCCTGTAGGTGTGATACTAATTACATATGTGAAGATGGATGTTATGCCAGGGCTAAGTGTCTGGCTTACTGGTGATAAATGTGAGAGGGTAAGGCAGAGCCAAGGCCACACCAGGAAAACTTCTCTTTTGCATCTCTCTGGCAATTCCACTCCCAGAGTTCACAAACAGACATTTGTCATATTCTGAAAGGGACATAGATATGGGGGCTGAATTACAGGCAGGGCAAGGAAATGAGGAGACCATCATTTCAGCACAGTTTGGATAAAGCCCAGAAGCACAAATCACTGCAGAGACGGGTAGAACACTGAGCCAAAGGTGACCCTTCTAATTCATAATAATATAGACATTTGCACAAGGGCTGATGCAGAAAAACAGGTTGACAGGGCTGCCTCCCCAGCAATTTACCTTTTTTTTGGATAAATTTCCCCATTAAATGTCTTGAAAGCAGGTTTGTGTTTTGGGTTGCATGGACAAGGAGACCTGCAGTGAGGATGCAAAGTGCAGCAAGAGTATTTAGCCAGAATGAGTATCCTTTGGTTACAAGAGTGGAAGAGCTTGCAAAATTCTTCTCACTCCTGAGGAAAAAAAAAAAACCAACAACTTTTTGAGTTTTCCAGGAACTATTACAAGTCTTTTGAAATCAGTTCACAGTGAATTAGAGCAAATAGAAAGGAACATCTCAGAAAATTGATTAAAAATATTAGAAGTTTGTATCTGACCTTTGGAGAGCACTGAATGGATGAGTTTTCCTAAATTCATGCCTTCTGCAACTACATTGGCTTCAGAGAATCTACAGAAAAAGTGAGTTTGAGCCATTGTTTAGCACATCTTGCACTGGCATCTTAAGCTGCCACTCTGGCTCCCTTATCACCTGTGTGTAAAGAATCTGACAGTCTATTTTAAAGTATTATTAATAGGATTTTTAAATTACCCCTGTGCTTGAATGAACTAAATGCTTCCACATGACAAATTGATATGAATGCTTTTAATAAACAGAAAATGAGAAGTAGGTTCATCTGTCCCTGGGGGCTTAGCTGGCTCCATTCATTCTTCTTATTAAATCTTGTCTGTATGGCACTGCTGTTTGCATTGATTGATTGCTTGCCTTAGCCCATAAACTTGGGTTTCTCCTGTGCTCCCATCTCATATGGCAGCGAGATCCCAGGCTCAAGGAAGTATCTCCACTAATAAGGAAGATTAATAGATGCTCCATGGACCAAAACTTTCCTTGGCTACAGAAAACTCAAGGGAGACTGGACAGCAACAAATGAGTCAGAACTAGCTCAGACTATATTTTGTCAGTATAAAATGCTTCTAGCTAATTCATTTGGCAAGAGATTAGAAGCCAAACAAAATTAAGTCCACACTTTTTTTCTTTCCCTCTTAAAAAAAAAACAAAACAAAACAAAACAAAACCAAAAAAAACACCCAAAAAACCCCAAAACCCAACCCAAACACTGCAATATAATAGTAATAAAATCAAACTGAACTACAGAAACAAGGGCAAACATTCCTTTTCTCTTTCTCCTGTCACAGATAACCTCACTACATAATAGCAGGTTTTTGTTTGGAGTAAATGCTATAAAGTTTATGGACTATGTCAGCAAGTATTCATAGTAAGAGTGAAGAAGGGAGGTGTCTATCCTCTGCTTTACCTCTGACAGAGCATTTTTATAAACACTTGTTCTAGAATGGGAAGAAACATTCTGCAGGAATACCTGGGATGAGTAGAAATGGGGAGACTGTGGTGAGTGTTATTTCACTGTTTTGACATGGCAAAGCAAAATTGAAAGTGAGTTACCAATCTGATGATAAAACTATATTTACTCCAATAACATAAACTATCTTCTAATTGAATTTCAAGCTGAATTTTTAATAAAGCTAAAGCCAAGGACAGTGAAAACATTAAAAGCAAACTCTAGAGTGTGTAACCAAACAAAATTAAGAGTTGCTGGAGCAACTTCCCACTTATGTCATGGACTTTGAATCACTGCTGACTTTTTAATATATTCTGTTTTAGAGACAGAATCTAAGAGGGACCCCGTTTCTTATGGTGAAATTCTCCACTGTGCATCACTTTGGCACTACTTAAAAAGCAGAAGATACACTATAATGACCTCAGATTGTCTAAATATTGATCAGATTTATGCCCTGTGAGTGATGGTGAATAGAGTGCAACTAAGGAGTCTCTTCAGATTCTTTAAATATTATCCATAGCTAAAAGGCACCACTCTTCCTACAGTTCATCACAGATAAGCATCCATCCTGAACCAAGTATCACAGATAGAAATTCTACTTTCTGTATAACACAACTCATCTGCAGCCTGCAAAGGTAGCTGAATGCTCTGCTTTTTTTTGGGTCTGTCACTCACCCTTGAGGTGTGGTCTCACTGTAGGCTCCAAAGTTGCATTTGAACATGACCTCTCCAGCTACAGAAACCCGACTCCCTGTGAGTCAGCGGGAGGTTTGATGTTCATTTCCATGACAGCAGATTGGGCCTTTTTTTGTCTGAAAGGCATCCCAGTTTCTCAGGAGGCTCCTACTGGTGGAGGCCTTACAGTCCTCTGCTAAACACTTCCCTTGGGTCTGCTCCTTTATTCTCCTTGGACAAAGAAAACATCAAATGCTATGAAATCAGAAATTCGGTATTTTGCACTCGTAATATACTGATTACATATGAGGGCACTTAACGAAGCAAGAGGCAAAAAAATGACTGTCAGGCAGACTGAAAATAAGTAGCTTGAAATCCTAATCATTAGGAGAGGGTGTACTTTGATATTTGAGTGGTAGTTTGCCAACCAGTGCAGTGGAATGGTATGACGGAAAAGATGACAACATCAAGATTGTTGTGACAGTGTCTGATTGTTATTTGTGCGTAATTTAAGGAGCAACCCAATTTCTGTGCTAACACACATCAAAGAAACAAGAAATCAGTATGACCAAAGAGAGGGCAGTTTTATAATTTCCAGACTGTCCTTCTCACAGTACAGTTCTCGTACGAGCTATCATTAATTTTGTGTATAAAGTACATGTTCAATGTACATTTATTTGCCTTCTCTTCACGACTTTTCTCCACTAACCTTCTTTCTATCCATTAGTTTCATGTTCTTTATCTGTGTATCACCTATAGTTGAAGGATGTCATGTGACACAATTGCACTAAACCTACATAAAGAAATGTACTTCAGTTAATACATGGTAAGATAAAGGAGACTGTACTTTAAGAGTTATGTCTGTGCAAGATAAGGCAGTGACCAACTATTTTCAAAACATTGTCCTGCCCTTTTTAAATTATATTTACCAGTTTAAAGCTGCAAACCACTTTAATAAGCATGACATAATCAATCCCAGAACTAGCAAGAACTTACAAGTATCTACAAGTAGTTCACCCTCACCAAAAGACCCCGTAGGCATTTCAGTGCCTGATCCATGTGCACATAGGTATTCATTTATAAAACACACATGCTTGTACATATGTTATGTGTGTCTACATTATAGTGTTTAGGTAAACAGTTAATTCAGTTAGCCTCTTTACTATTGATGTCATAAATAAATCTGTGTCCAGGAACAGGCTTTCCATGGGTAAAGGCTGAGCAACTTGCTTATGGAGTTAAAAAAGGGCTTAATAGAACTGAAGAGGACTAGCCTTGTTTTTAAAAGGATGGATTGTATGAGTGTCTGCAGTAATGTGTATTTGCAGACACAAACACACACAAATAAGAGCACACATGTATACCTGGATATATCCATACACATTGTTTTATGGATTCCCACTTACAGGCCACCCATTTGAGAACGTGATGATTCCAGAAGCAATTCCAGCTTCTTGTTATGCCCCGTTTCAGTGTTAAGAATCTGGAAATGGTGTTAGGGCTGATTCAGTTTCCTGACCCAGTTCACAGCAGGACCCCAGGGACAGCTGTGGGAGCCAAACTGGTGGAACTGCTCCCAAACTGGGAGCAGCAGCACGGCAGAGGCTCCTGTGGAGGGAAGGCAGGGATGAGTTAAGTCAGTACTGCTACTGGAGACAGAGTATCCTCAAACCACAGCCTTGGAGATACACACAGATGCTTTAATGTACTAACCTTTCTTTTGCATATAATAAGGGAATTCTGACAGTGTATTGGCACACCCACCAGGAACAAAGCTCCAACAGGCACTGTCAGCTGCCCCAGGGCATTACATAAGAATAAAAGATTGAAAGGTTTGCTGTGGGGATGATTCATATACCTGAGGCTCAGACCAGGTGCTCTGCAATTAACTGCATTAACCTGCAGCTGGAGTGAGTTCAGAGCGAAGGTTAGCTATTCTCAGTTCAGTTGGTTTCAAACCTGTACTGGGGATTATATTCAGTTATTTATACGGCTGGGGGGTTTTTTTGTTGTTGTTTTTTTGGCTTCTTTTTCTGTCTGGTTCTGCTGAGAGGTTTTAAAAAAAAAAGAGTGCTGTCTGTATGTTGAGCTCTAATAATATTTAATGCAGAGTATACAGCAGTTCTCCTTCTAAAGTTAGAGGGAGGAACCACAAAATGACATTTCAAGTTAGGATGACATTTATTTGGAATATCCACTGACTTGGGGTAGGTGGAGGGAGAGAGATGGCTTTGAAAAGCAGAATGCTTACAGGGATAACCCCTTTTCAGTTTTACAGAACATGGCAGGGCTTAAAAAATGTGCCTGCCTTAGCACATGGACAGACTACATGATCTCTTTTGAAATCTGCACAGGATCTTTTTACCCGCTGGGTTTAATTTCAGAATCCAGTACAGTCATTAAAGAAAATAAAATTATGTTTGTTCTTTCATCTGAAGCACAGAGCAGTATCAATTTTTCATTCCCTCCTCCTTTGCATTCCCCCTTCCAAAAAAAAAGAAAAAAAAAAGATGTATGGATGGAGGAATTCACCCTATAGCTCCCCTAAAATTTCTGATCTTCAACAGCTGCTTTGAATTGATTCTGTATACATGGTTGCCTAATGTGTGCAGCATGTAACTCTGTTTCTGGGCTCTTGAACATGAGCTTGCCAAAACTCAAATATTATATGTACTGAACTTGCAATCTATCTAGAAAGGTCTATCTTCCCAAATGCCTGAATTTTCTGACCACTCTCTCATGGAGTAATGGAATATTCCAACACTGCAGTGTCTGAGCACTTCCCTTTCACCAACAGGAAGCAGAATAGTCTTCATTTAAAGATGGGAAACACAAAGTTAGTCAATGGGCTGAAGTACACGGGGACATTTCCCAGCAATACTATCTCATTGCACTTAAGCCATGCTGTTGTCTGTGCCCTTCCCTTTGCAGATACAAGTATTCCCCCCACTGTGTTTCAATCATTTCCAAATAATAATAATTCAATAGGGAAAAAAAAAACAACTGGACATCTGAGAGTGATCTAAATGTAAGACTTCCTCACCATATTTCATACTGGGGTAACTCCACTGTATAGGGAAGTTTGATGGTTCTTACCCTGTGCCACATTGGCAGTTTGTGGGTTTGAGCCAGGTTGACACTCAGTGCTTTAACATTTCTATCAAATTCCTGCCTTGGCATGGGAAACAAAGCCTTGTCAGGTTATGTATGACGAGGAGAAAAGAAGAGATTGGATTTTGTAACATTAGGATGGATTGTGGTTTAGGCTCAAATAGCCAGCAGACATCCTGGCCCAAAGCACAGCCTGACCAGGTCTGTCTCATCCTGCAGCCTGACAGCCCAGATTAGATATTGTGCCAAACAGCTATGATTAGCTTTTAATGTCATCAGATGAAGGAAAGAATGTACTACAAACACACCAGCCATGGCTTTTGGACACAATCAACTTCTATATGTGACTTTTATGCTCATTTTGTCACATCTGACATGCCTGCCTTAACTGCTGGATCAGTCTCTCCTGTGCCACTTGCATGCAAGATACACAGAATATCTCCTCTTTGTGATCTGGAAATAATAAATAGCATTCCAAACAGTGGGATTTAAACTTCTCACTTTTCATGCTTCCCTCACAGAACGTGTGATTGCCATCACACTCTTGAAATTCAAATGCCAGATGGAGGATGTCCAAAAGCAACTTCCAGCAGTGATTAAACCCATATCATACAATTCTGGCACCTAGGAATGTAAAATGGATAAGCAGATCATGGCAAAAGTCCATCTAGCATGATATCCTGTCTCTGCCAGAGCCCTTTAGCAGGTGCCCAGTGTAAGAATGGGTAAAACATGGTGGAATTGGTACTTCCTCAGAAAAATCATTATATATATTGGGGGAGTAATATATACCCATGGGGAATATCATGTATGTATGGGAATGTTTGAGTTACTAGATTTTAGGTCAGATATGAACTGGGTCAAGGATTGTTACAGGTTAAAATTGATATTATTATTAAATCATGCAAATAAAAATTGCCTTAAGGCAACAGTATAAGTTAGAGTGAGTGAGGAAGACATGAGTGTTCACATAGAGAGGTCTGAAATTTTAGCTGACATCCCAAACTAGCAAATCATCTTAAACTAGATGAACTTAGAGGTCTTTTCCAACCTTAACAATTCCATGATTCTAATAGATTATAATGCAGGTTAGTTTTCCCTGCATGACAGCTTAGTGTTACTGATAAAACTCTAAAATTTTTCTTCTCTCTTTGCATGGGACAAAAATACAGGCTTTATGAAGTGGGGCACTGTAAAAGTATAAACTAGTTTTCTGAAGTGAAAAACACCGTAGAAATAACACCAACATTATGAATGAATTTGGAAGATATAGGATGGAGAGAACTGACTGATCTATTGCATCCCAACTCTCTGCTGCTGAACAGCTGATGAAAGACAAGGCCTTCTTTTTATGGAATAGGGATATTGCAAGAAGCATGTGAGAGAATTAAAGACTGCAGCTGTCACTGGTTTTCAGTGAGGGAGATTTTTCAAGTTTTGTAGGTGAAATCTTCTTTTTTTTAAATTATTATGCCAAGTCTGAGATGTGTAGAAATCTGGGAATGTGCTGATTTACAGGTTCTTTTGTTTCTTTCTCAATAACTGCATCATCTTCACTGTTTTTTGAATCTGGCCAGTTATGGAAGTAGCAAAAGAATATATAATCTTATTTATTGCCTTCAATAGGACATGAGTGGTAGACACAGAACAACACTTTGTGGCAACTTTAGGCTCTGCAAGTGGAAGCTGCAGGCACTGAGAGTACCCTTCAGCATCTTTCAGGAGAACAAAACCAATTTTTATAGTTCTCTGCAAGTTAGAAGCTTCAAATATTTGTACCAGAACTTTCTTGGAAAGATGCTTTATGCCCAGGAGCGGGAGTTCCTGGGAAATGGTTCATGTGTCTGCAATTCCTGATCCTGTGAGTGCAGCAAGAGCCACCCTGAGCCCCAGGGGAGACAGTTTGCTTGGGGTCTTCCTGCTCCTGTCCATTTTCACCTGCTTTCATTTGTATCTGTGAAGAGGGACAGACTCACACCTGAATGGGAGAGATGATACAAGACTGCTTTCACCTTGAAAAGTAAGGGAGGACAAGTGATGGTTGGAAATGAGGGAGGAAACGACAAGAAAACTAATTAATCCTCACTATCATGCACAGTTTTCACGATGTTTATGCCTTTACAAGCCTAGATTTGGCTACAAGATGTGCAAAGAGTGCTTGCAAAAAGACTGATGGATAAAGTTTATTGAATGGTGCATATAAGAAAAGAAAATCTGTATGCCTTTCCTTTTTACTTTTTTCAGTGGGCCTGTCCTTGATTTTAGTGTATGTAGAACTTGCTGCTGTGACCTGTGCTTTAAAATTATTACAGCCTTGTAATATTAGAGTATAAACAAAAAGGATATTCTCCTACCTTTATGTAATTTTAGAATTATCAGATTTATTTCTGACCAGGAATCTTTTTTTTTTCTTTCTTTTTTTTTTCTTTCTTTTTTTTTTCTTTTTTTTTTCCTGCTTTGCCTTGAGTTTTGTTTGTTGTTTTTGTTCCTAAGAGGAGAAAAATACTGTATCTTTAAATTAGGAGTAGCTGAATAATGAATCTTGGGCAGTGAAAAGGCTAATGCGCTGTGGAAGAGAAGGAGTTTAATCTAATTTAGTTGGAGGGTGTCTGTCTGTGGTGTTGTTTTCTGGACTGTGGGAATAGAGGAGGGAAGCTGCCCCAGTGAATGGTTCCTCCTGAGCCAGAATCAGTGGGGAGTCCCTTAGATGCCACTGATCCGAAGCCAGGCCATGAAAAGGGGATTAAAGAAATGTTCTGATTTGCAATTCACACTAATGCACCCCGTCGAACCTTTGGTAATATTTCAAACCACATTTCAAGGGAAGTGCCCTTAAAATAGCCAGCTAAATTGTATTAGAGCAATACTATACAACCCACTCATCCATTTATGATTTGTTTTTGTTTTTAACTCTTTTAACTGTTGGTGGTGGTGGCTTTCTAAGGCAATTAAAACTTTTGTGCATTGTGAATATTCGCACTTGCATGGGAATATTTCTCAGTGTGCCTGTCCTATTAGGCAGACATGTTTACATAAATTTTGGAGGAAAACTGCTACAAAGATTCTGTGGCTAGGAAGAAAATAAACCATTTGCTTTAAAAAGGAAACATTTCTCTGCATGCCATTTAATTTTATTAACATCTAGTGGAAATTCAGTAAGAAATACAGGCTTATAAAATTGCTAAAATAGTTATCAGCTTTCTTTTTGTGTGTGTGATCTTTTTCTTTTACAGTTGTTATCTTCTGTGTGGCTAACATTGGTTTTTTTTAATATGTATGTTAGAATCTGTTACTGGAATGAAATGTGTAGCAGATGTAAGGAGTTAGAAAGTATCTGAATAAATGCATACAAATATAGATGAGGGTTGGGTTTTTGAATGGGAATAACATTAAACTGATCTCTATTTTTTTTTTTGTGTGTAATAAACAGCTGGCCAGAAATATTAAACCTGAATAACAGTCACAGCTACAGACTTCTTAAACATAGGATTGTCAATAGCAGTTCACGTTCTGTCATAACACACTATTGTTAATCATAAGTAATTCAGACTATTTAACTAAAAATCTTTAATGTACTAATTAACTCTTCAACTCCCCAAGCTGATCATTTCATTTCTCTTTACTGCTGAAGTGTCAGAACATTTTATCTCAAATGGGTTATTTGGGTCTTCTTTAATCCCATTTCAGAAAACCTTGCCTGGCCCTGTAATTTCCACTGACTGTAACATGGGTAGAATAGATGCAACTTTGATTTTCACCATTTCCCCATATCAAAGTATTTTATTACACTGCCACTGTAATAGATTATACAGCATTAAACTTTGCCATTTGCAGGGATGAGGGGTGGTGGTGTGTCTTTTTTTTCTTGGCTTGTTTATGGTTTGCTTTACCTACAAAATATTTAGTTATGGTTTGAATTATCACATGCCTTATTAAATATTCAAGTGTTTTAATCTTTTCCTTACGGGACAGAAGAAGAGCTGGACTTTAAGATAGAGATTATTCCTCTGCACATTTTTGGGAGGTGGGGAGATGGATAGCTAGAGGGAGAAATGCATCCTTCCTGTGAGTTGGCACATTATTTGAAATCATGTTTAATTATAAAGTTTCATTAAAAATCTTTTGCTTAAAATTTTAGAAGCCTAATAAGATTTCCATTAATTTAAACATATCACTATTCCCACAACGGCCCAAATGCTTTCTTTTTCCTCTTTCATCCATGGTTAAATATGTAAATAAAATGTCTAAAGTCATTCTTCAAAGAAGACAAAAGAAAAAAGAGCTGAGGGAAAAGACAGCCATAAAATTCCTCCCAATTCTCCATAACATTTGCCAGAGGGGGGCCAACTCCTAGCCAGGGCCTAGCAGCAGGGGTGCCTGGCTGCTCCATAGAATCACACATCTCAAATCCCACACACAGGAGAAAAAAAAAATAAAATAAAATATCTTTTCAGCTGGAGCCATCAAAAGGCTCTTTTCATTTATTAGTTACAGAGGTATCTTCCAGTTGCTGATTTCTCAGCGCTCTCATTTTTTCTTTAATAATGTTCTATTTGTTACTTTCACTGACTCAGGGCTCGTTGTATGGCTGATACTCCGAGTTAGCTCTTTTAAAATATAGAAAGTAAAATAAATTACCTAAAGCAGGATGCACTGGCTAAAATAATGGCTAGAAAAACAAGGCTGATTTAAATTGGCACATGAAAGATCAATTAAGAGACACACAAGGTTGGAGGTTTCCCCCTGCTTTTTTTTTTTTTCTCACTTTCATTTATGTTTCTTTTTGCCTCTTAGGAGAAAAAGGTTGTTATCAGTGCTGTAGAAGAAAAAGGGCACTTTTTATTTCATGTATTTCTTTCTAGACTAATATCAGTGGTGATAGAATATGTTCTACAAAAATACTTGTTGAAAAAAAAGAAAGAAAAACAAGCTCCCAAACAATCAAGTTGAGCAAAGCAAACACTGAATATGTTCATTCTATGCATTATTTAAGTTCTACTCTTTATTATTATTTAAATTCTACTTTTTTAAGCAGAATTTACTTATCCCTTGTAAAAGCTTTCCCCACACTTCCCTACTACCCCCAACTGAGCTCTCTAGAAGAGGATTCAGGATGAATACAAATACTAAGAAAACAGGCTTAGATTAATGAAGAATGGAAATGCCCCAACACACCCTCTCTCACACACATACATACACACAGACACACTAAAATAAATAAAGCTCTTTTTCTGCACATAGCACTGCCTGCTTTTCTAACACTCCCTAAGGAATCTAAAAGTGCCCAAGGAAAGGTCAGTCCCTAAGACCAGGACTTTATAAATATAATCTCCTCGATCCACTGAAAAGCCACTAAAAGGACTACTGTTTTAAACCCTTTTTTTATAATGGCTTTTACTCCTAGGCAAAAACTAGCCACATCTTCAGGGGTTTCAAAGACAAACATTAGCCCTGGTTTGTTGTCCTTGCTTGGATCCATTTCACCCTTATCACAATTGAGGAAGCCAACAGTTTCCTTTCTAGAGCCTGGTGGGGTATTAACTCTGACCCTGCGGGATTTGGTAGTTTCCAGGAGAATCCGTGTTCTTTTCGATAAGAAACAGGCCCTGATGGAGAGGAGCCCGGTTTGTGTGGGTGAGCATGAATGAAGAGAAAGGGAGATTTGCCTTCTTCATTAATATGTTCGCTAAAACTAGGCTCAAAGGAGGGGGGAAAGGGGGGCTGAGTAGAGCTAATCTTTGACTTCTGATCGCAGTGCTTCTTTTCCGTCTGTAAAACTGCGAATAATACTTTGGCTTGGGATTTAACCTCCCCGTTCTGGCTCTGACAGACTAATAAGCAAAATAAATCTCAAAGCCTAACTTTGAAAGTAAACGCGACTCACTTTAGAATGATTCCCGTCTCCCAAATCTGTAAGTGTCCTTTCTATAGTGGGTGAAGTAACTTCCCCAAGGGTATGTCTCTAGTTAGGGTTTCTTATTTAAGGAAGAGAGGAAAAAAAAAAAAAAAAAAAAAAGGCAAGCTAGTTTTCTAGTGATGCCATGCCGTGATTAAAACCATAATCAGGTACTTTTTCAGCAACCCTGCCTGTCCTGTTCATTTAGGAATTCGAGACAAAGCACGACATTTGAAAACAGCTGAGATTCCAGGCTGAAAGCAACCGTATTTCATGACCCTGGCAGCGAAGAGTTTATAGCACTCGTCATAAAATGCATCCTCCTCCCCACATCCTCCCTGCTAAAGCTTTGCCCCCCCTCCAATAAAGGCAGTCAGGGAGGCACCACCTTCAACCCTCTTATTAGGAGACACGAAGTCTGAAGCCTTCGCTCTCCCTGGCTTCCTACCTGAGCGAGGGAGGGCAGGCTGACGCCTTCTACAGAAAAGATCTTGTTAAACTTTCAAGGGAGGGCAACGGGAGGGAAAGGAGAAAGGAAGGAAAGACAGAAGGAGAGAGAAACAAATGGGGCTTTTTCTAATCTGTGCCGATCAAGGAGAACCTGTAGGGGTCCTTAAGGAGGTTTCAAGGCGTTCCGAGTGATTGGAAAGTAATCACCGTGTCAGCTTCACCTTTCTCATGCAAAGTGGATGTCGTATGCGAGGCGGATCCTGCACAGGTCTTTTTTTTTTTTTCTTGGTGCCTTTTTTTTTTTTACTTTACTTTATCCTTGGACTCAGCCGCCCCCAAAGGCCCCAGCTGCTCCAACCCCGGGAGTTCCTGCCAGGCGAGGGGGGAGCGGAGCCGGCACAGACAACGCGCACACGCCAAGCCCGGCTCGGCAAAGCGCAGCCGAGCCGACCTATTGCAAACCCGGACCAGAGGACGGCGAGGAGGGAGAGAGAGGAGGAGGGGGGGGATTTTTCAGGCCCCCCTCTTCAATGGCTTAGATATTTCCTCCTCCTCCTCCTCCTTTATTCCGCACTCGGATAAACCAATCCCCACCTCTCGGCGCGAAAGTGCGGAGCCGTGACCCGTTCTGGGGAAAGGAAAAAAAAAAAAAAATCCCTGGAGAGACCCGCTGCACCAAAAAGCCGCCCGGGACATGTGCGAGTCGAAGCGGTGATCGGCTCGGATCTGATCTGCCCGGACCCAAAACTATCCCGGCATCGCTCTGCCGGGGAGGAGGAAGAGGAGGAGGAGGAGGAGGAAGGGCGGTTGGGAAGACGCATCGCGAAAAGTGGAAGCCCGGGGAAAAGAAAGTTGCCGGGCTGCCCGCAGTGAGTTCCGCGCATCCGTGGGCTGGGGGGGGACTGTCCCTTGCGGCGGGCCCGGGCGATGCTGCCCCGCACCGCCGCCCCCCGCCCCGCGCCCTCGCCCAGCTCGGGGGCGATGCTGTGCCGGGCAGGGGCCGGGTGGCCGCTGCAGTGACCCCCGAGCAGCCCCCCCAGAGCCGCTCTCCGGCCCCACGGGAACCGCCGCGATGGGGCCGGCGGCCGGGAACGCCGGCAGGACCGTCCTGCTGCTCTGCTGCCTCAGCGGCTTCTGCGCCGGCATCAGCTCCATGGACATCGACCGCCCCGGCGACGGGAGGTGCCAGCCCATAGAGATCCCCATGTGCAAGGATATCGGGTACAACATGACGAGGATGCCGAACCTGATGGGGCACGAAAACCAGAGGGAAGCTGCCATCCAGCTGCACGAGTTTGCCCCCTTGGTGGAGTACGGCTGCCACAGCCATCTGAAATTTTTCCTCTGCTCCCTCTATGCCCCGATGTGCACGGAGCAGGTTTCTACCCCGATCCCAGCCTGCAGGGTGATGTGCGAGCAGGCGAGGCTGAAGTGCTCCCCTATTATGGAGCAGTTCAATTTTAAGTGGCCGGACTCCTTGGACTGCAGCAAACTGCCCAACAAGAACGACCCCAATTACCTGTGCATGGAAGCCCCCAACAACGGGTCCGATGAGCCACCCAGAGGGTCCAGCATGCTGCCACCCATGTTTCGTCCCCAGCGGCCCAGCAGTGGCCACGACCTGCAGCAGCACAAGGACAGCCTCAGCAGAACCTCCTGTGAGAATCCCGGCAAGTTCCACCATGTGGAAAAGAGCGCTTCCTGCGCGCCGCTCTGCACTCCGGGGGTTGATGTTTACTGGAGCAGGGATGACAAACAGTTTGCTGTCATTTGGATTGCCATCTGGTCCATCCTGTGCTTCTTCTCCAGTGCTTTCACTGTACTCACCTTTCTGATAGATCCTCAGCGTTTCAAGTACCCCGAGAGGCCCATCATCTTCCTCTCCATGTGCTACTGTGTCTACTCGGTGGGGTACATCATTCGCCTCTTCTCGGGTGCTGAAAGTATTGCCTGTGACAGGGACAGCGGCCAGCTCTATGTCATCCAGGAAGGGCTGGAGAGCACTGGCTGCACCATTGTGTTCCTGGTTCTGTACTACTTTGGCATGGCGAGTTCCCTGTGGTGGGTTATCCTGACTTTAACTTGGTTTCTAGCAGCTGGGAAAAAGTGGGGGCACGAAGCCATCGAAGCAAACAGTAGCTACTTTCATTTGGCAGCGTGGGCCATTCCGGCTGTGAAGACCATAATGATCCTAGTCATGAGAAGGGTGGCTGGAGACGAGCTGACAGGGTTGTGCTATGTTGGCAGCATGGATGTGAATGCCTTGACGGGGTTTGTACTCATTCCTTTGGCTTGTTATCTAATCATTGGCACTTCTTTTATTCTTTCGGGGTTTGTGGCCCTTTTTCATATCAGGAGGGTGATGAAAACAGGTGGAGAAAACACCGACAAGCTGGAGAAACTTATGGTCAGGATTGGTGTCTTCTCAGTCTTGTATACAGTGCCTGCAACTTGTGTGATAGCTTGCTATTTTTATGAAAGACTGAATATGGATTATTGGAAAATTGTGGCAACTCAACAGAAATGCAAGATGAACAATCAGACTAAAAACTTAGACTGCATGATGAATAACTCTATCCCAGCAGTAGAAATCTTTATGGTGAAAATTTTTATGTTATTAGTCGTGGGCATTACTAGTGGTATGTGGATCTGGACTTCCAAGACACTTCAATCCTGGCAAAATGTTTGTAGTCGGAGATTAAAGAAGAGAAGCAGGAGAAAACCTGCGAGTGTTATTACGAGTAGTGGAATCTACAAAAAACCTCAACATCCACAGAAAACTCACCTTGCAAAATACGAATCGACATTACAGCCACCCACCTGTGTGTGAGCAGGTTTTAGGAAAGACTGTGTCTCACCTTACAGACTGACACATGTCCACAGTAGCAGCCAGAAATTAAATAAATGAATGGTGCTTATTTTGTCAGAACAGTTTAATATCTCAAGGCACGAAAGTGTATCGTGCTGAATTCAGGACCTGGCGAAAAACTGAAGGTAAATGTACTTATGGAAAGGGTTTCAGTGAAAGGAATATTGTGAATTAAAACAGTCTGTTCTGTTACTAATTTGTAGTTAAGTATTACATCCAGCCCTCAGATTAAAGAAAAAAAGAAAAAACAACATAAACCCAAACCCAAACACAACAACAAACACTTACTTAACTTTTTCATGTAGCTGAGCTGGATTTCCTACAGGTTTCTGAGTAACAAGGTATAGTCAAGGTTTTTGGAGCAATGATTTGGTTTTAAAAGTGCCCAAGTGAGCATTGTCTCTTCAGGGACACTAAGGTCCCACGGAGGCCTATCCTCAGTAAGGATGCTATCCGGGAAAGCAACTTCCTTGCTAACTTTAAAACCCTTTACAACTCAGCCCAGTGGGTTTGGAGTGCCTAAAAATAGGTTCAATCTACAACGCTCACCAATATTCTTTCACCAAAAGAGAAACTTCCTGCACCAGACACAAACTTTGTGAATAAGAATAATGTGCAATACATTTTTTTTTTCCTTACCATGACATGAAAAGAGAAACAAGTATTTTGCTGTACATAAAGACAACAAAAGAAATCTCTTAACAAAAGAACTAAGAGGTCTAGTCCTCAGAAACCCTTTAGTGTTACATTTTGTGGCTTTTTAATGGAAATCAAGCCAATGTTATACACGTTTGGACTGATTTGTGCAAAAAAAAAGGGGGGGATCAATTCAAAGAGACCCAAAGGGCTTATTGACTCTTTCTATTGTTAAACAAATTCTCACTATGAATAGATCAAGAAGCACTAGATTCTGCAAAGGGAAGCTTTGTATAGAGTGATGCTCTTTACTGTGCTGGGGGTGCACAGTTTTGTGCTGTATATATTTGTAATATACAATTATTTTTCATGCTCCGCTATTTTATTAAAAATAAAATATGTTCTTTAGTTTGATAATTTTGTGTGTTCTAAACTTTCTCTGATGTGCTTTGCGGTTAATAAACTTGTTTTCTCGATTATTTGATAAAAGCACACTTCGAATATAATAGTTGTTGTTATACTTGCCTGCAAGTATAAGCAGAGAGAGCAGTCATTTACTCGAAATTGCAAGTGGGAATCAAATAAATGGATTTTGAAGTTGCACCTTCCTGTGAGCCTCTACAGCTGAGAAAACAGAATGGGAAGAAGCTTTAGTGATGTAAAAAGCTGCAGTGATGTAGAGTAGTACCGTGTTTACAAAGCACTGAGATTACAACAATGATCCTCGGTTAACACCCCTTTAAAATTTGCATAGGGTATGTTCAGCATGTTAAAGATCGCTGGCTCACTTCACACGGCTTGAATACAATTCAGCCTCTACCCTTCGGGGAATTTTTGCCCCCCTCCCTTCTAACACCACTAAAAGTATCACTATTATTCGTGAAAAGACTTGGGGAAGATCGGGAAATACAAACTGCGGGATTTGTACACCCCGTTAGGAAAGTTATCTGGTAAAGATAAAAGTGTAAATGCCTTTCCGAGGAGTTTTTGGTGGAGGATGACTCTGTGTGAACCTGGGGTTTTCCGTGCAGCTGACAGGCTGTGTGCTCACCTGCTGAGACAGCAGTAGAACCCCACGTTCTCCCAGTGGCTGTTCCAGAAAACCCTTTGCCAGGTATCTCATCACAGAAAGAAGAGAGGTCTTCATGGACTTGGGGACAGCGAGGATCCCTGTGACAGTCACCTCGTGGCTGGCAACTTTACAACAAAAGGTTCTTCATTAGTGGCCTCATTTTTCAACTTATCTCTGTAGTGTGACTGATAAATTTTTGCTTTCTTGTGCTCTTTTTAAATGTTTCCGGCAATGACTAGGAACTTGAATGACAAAAATTATATTAGAGGTATTATTGATAATCACTACTTAAAATGCACGTATGTGAAGCAGCTTTCAATCTAAAAATTGTCATTTGGGGGAAGAGAAAATATGTTTTTGCTCCTTTGTGCCTGTGTGCCACAGTTTGATACACAGCTTTTAGAGGCCCTGGAAGTTAATCCTGTCTGAGGACACCCTGCTGGAGCCAAAGGAGGACATTGCACTAAACAAATCCACTTCTGAAACTACTGAATTCATGCCTGGGCATCTGTGTATGTTCTGATGGAGATCACTTGCATTAGATGCCAAGAAATGCAAAGTTTTAAAGTAACCTGTGTGCTGCAAATTGCTACAGGAGCCCTTCAAACACGTGTTTTGTTGTGAGTGTCACCTTGCCAGGGATGTACCTGCCTCACACAGGAATTCAATCTCTGATGTAAAGGTTAGTGCTGGTTTTACCGGTGACAGGTTTGTCTCGAGAATGGTTTCAGCCTTCACTCTAAAACACATCAGTCACTGAACTAAAGATCTCGCTGAACAGATTCTGGCTAAGCTGTAAGCTAAATATTCAGATTTTATTTCATGTTTGCAGTTATTCAGGAATTATTATTTGGGGGAGGGGGTTACTGGTAAGCAAATGAGATTCTTCAAGTATATAATGGTGGTAATTTCTTTACATCAGGACTAGTACACTGTAAATGCAGCTGAGTGTCATGATGGTCTTTAAGGACATCTTAAGAACTAATTATTTCAGAAATTGTACTTCTCACTGTCCCATAACTCCTAACAGTCTTAACAGCTTAATACTGAAGTTGCTACTTAAGGAATTGGAAGCTTACAATTTTTAATGGAAAGTGATATACTTATTTTCACAACATTTCATTAATTTAACATAGCATTATTAATAATTAACAAATTATTTTTGTCTTAGAAGGCTGCATATTAGTTAAATGATAATAATAAACCGAAAAATTAAGACAATATCTCAAAAGTAATCTTTATTAAACTTCTTTAGTTTTCACAGTAATTTGAAGTCTTAGTGAGATCATGTTGCTGTTTTTATTTGTTGAGTTTTATAGGATTTTTCTTCAAGTGCTGTCAAGGCCTATTAGGTATTTGCTTATACAGGTCTGTATGTGGTTATATTAACAATCCAGTCACTCCATAAGAAATGTGTTGAGGAAGGAACGTCCAGTGTCATTTCTCAGATAAAAATTCTAAAAGAAATTCATTCTGTTAGTGTTTACATACACTGGAAATCAAGAATCAGGTGTTTGCCACAGGCCTGTGTACAGGTCCTCTGTTCTCTCCCATGTGAGCAGTACATTACTCAATAACGGGTAGAAATTGTCCCAAACTGTGTTCCTGTGTCTCAGCATCCAGGTGGAGAATTGTATCTTAGGGCCAGGCAGAAGAAAGGCAGAAAGTTCCTTTTTCTGGCAAGAGCAGCTTGGTAGAAGAGTTTTGCTTACTGAAGAGAGATTAATGAGGTAGGAGTATGAGATCAGCAGGGAAAAATGGGTTTCAGGGAAAAAAAACCCACAAAATTCTAATTACAATAGTAAAAGTCTTCTTTCTCCATGAAATACTGATGCTTCTTATAAATAGAAATATAATTAAGCTGAGTAGTTTCAGTGTTCAGTTTGAGATGTGACATGTTAGCACACTTTGAACAGTACAGTGCAAGCACCATGGTTGAAAGGATGTGAGGAGCTCAGTCAAGGAATGTTCAGATCTCTTATCAGATTTTTCCCAAAGTAACATTTCATATGTATGTTATTATACAGCCATTATTCACATGTGGCTGTCACCCCGTGGCTTCAAACTCTCTGAACAGCCCAGTAACAGCAGTGTCTGTAACATACACCCTTCTTATTCTAACACTTAAAATCCATGGCTTCAAGGGGATAGTTCTGTAATGATGGGATATTATGTGCTCAGGTGGTCGTTTGATGACAGGTGGTCTCCAACAACAGATGGCCTCAAAGGATGAACCTCAGTGCATTTTAGTTTAAAACATTTACACATTTCTTAAAAAAAAAAAAAGAGAAAAAAAATAAAATTTGAAATGTTATCCTTGTGTAATGTTCTTAAGTATTTTAGACAGAGTAACCAAGTTATTAACAGTGACAGATGATAAATCAGGGCATCCTTTAAAAGGTGGGTGATGGTGATTATGTGGTCTTGGAGCTTGCTTTGATCAGAAGTGACAGGCCTGTAAGGTCTGTGCCACTCAATCCCCCCTGAAGGGAGATCAGCACCTGTTTGCACTTTGAGGCTCCTCTACCTCCCACTGCCTTCCAGCACTATTTCATCTTTTTTAGCACACTTGATGTTGATTAGCTTTAAGCAAAGTCATTATTCATTTACAAAACACTCCTTGATGGAGTTTACTCCAAACTGTATTTCAGTAGCAGTGTTTGTGCTGTTACAGTTCAGGTTGTATCAACATCCCCATTACAAAAGCTTGGTTTTCAGTGAGCCACGACTTAAAATCAGCTTGGGTGCTAATATTAACCCAATCTCACTTTTTTTTTTGTCCAAACAATGGTACATATTGCCCATGAGTCTGCTCAGCTTTAGCTTTCTGTATCTTTATATGTTTGTCTACCAAACCAGGACCTTTACAAACAGGTCCTGGTTTGGTAGATCCAATTTTAGCTCAGTAAATACTGTTCCAAATAGCTTTAGGCTTCACTTGTGAAGTGTAATGGATATTTCCAGAAAAAAGCACAAGCAAGGCTTTGACTTCACCGAGGGCCGTAGGACAAGTCACAGAAATGAGTCCCCATAATCATTTCATGTTGTATTTGCAGGGCTTTGGGACAGACTTGCCAGTGCAGATGCAAACACACAGCACAGCCATCAGTATCTCATTAGTTAATTCCAGTGTGTCTGAGAACAGATGTGGTTCGTGCCTGTCTGCTCTGGGAGCCCAATCCTGCTTTTCCTGTAGTAGCAAAGTTAAAGCTTTGGGGAGCTGTAGATCAAAGGCAGGACTGAGTGATCACTGTGTATATTTGTAAGGCATTGTTTCAAGAGGAATTCCTTCCATTTGTTGTCACTGGTTTCTTCCTTCTATTCTTCAAGATCTCCTCATAGATCTGCTCCACTGAAATCAATGGGTGTCCAACTAAATTCAGGGTATGCTTTGAATCAAACTTCCTATCTCAAGGAAAGCATGTGCTACAGGAAAAGCCATTATTTTGACTTTTTTTTCCCACATCAGAGCGTTTTTTGAAAATCCTGATGTGACATAAATTCATGATACAGGAAAAAAAAAATCAGTGAATGACATCATTTCAATTACATTTTCAAAACGTGCTTCTATGCTAAAATAAACAGAGCACAGTATGTTGCAAAACAAAGCGTAGTTTCAAAATGAAATTCCAAAAGACTGGGTGTTGATAATGTTGGAATGGTGGTTTATTTTTGTTTTCTTGGGGGTTTTTTAAGTGTATTTTGAGAACTACACTTGTATTTATTGCAAAATGCCCAGTAATAACAAATCTGCATTTCCTGCTGGCGAGACAGCTCACCAAAAATCCCTCAGTCAGTTCCCACTTTTCCCTCATGACTCTGCCTTTCCCAGGGGGGTTCAGACCTGCAGCATCCAGGGGAGCCAAGGATGAGCAGCAACATCCCGAGTGGAGCCCACGATGTGCACCTTGTTTCCTCCTTTCTTCGCTGCTCAGCACCTCTGCTCCCCTTCCCCTCTCTTCCACTGCTGATCAGTCTTTCATCATCTGCATGTGACTGGCTCCTCTTACCCTCCTCTCCAGTGATCCCATCCTTCCAGTCTCTAATCTGCCCACACACAGCTTTCTGTGGTACTGGCCGGTACCTGTGACTGCTTTGAGATTTTTTTCTTTTTCTTTTTTTTTTTTTTTTTGTTCCACATAAACGAAAAGATGTTTCAAAACTTGTGTTTTATCTTTCTTTTTTGGATAAAGACCGTGGTAAGAAACAGAGGTTCAAAGTTCCGAGCTACCAAAGGTGCTGATGAACACAGGAGACTGTCAAGAAGAGACTGCCAGTTCTGAGCAGGTGCCTTCAACTTAAAAATACTCCTTTGTTGAAGGCAAGCATTGTTTGGTCCTGTCTTATGTATTTGTTATTTTATATTTCTTTTATCTGAGGCTAATGTCTGTCTGTGTGAAATAATAAACAGGAAAGGGAGAAAGAGCATTTGATCAATTGATAAAACAGGAGGGAAAAAAGGCCCCCACCTTTCACTCAAAAGCTTTTAGCCTGAGGAGAGGTTTGTATGCCTCAAAGCTTGCAAGTTTTTTCCCAGTTATACCCAGCTGGTCTAATAGAAACATTCTACCTGCCCTCAGCCTGTCTTTCTCATATCCTGAGTTGCTCCCAGCTACAGCAACGCTGCACTGACAGCCACGTTACAAACAGCAGTGATGAGACTCATTTTGACCTTCATGGTTCTGTAAATAGATTTTAAAACTGGACTGTGATCTCTACAGTAATTTGATAACACTAGAATCATGGTATTGAAATCTGGACCGGTGTTCTTCTTTCAGTTATACCGTTTATCTTCTTTTTAAGATTTTAGTGAATCTGGTAAAAGTATTTTTATTAATTTTTATAATACTGTCAGCATTTTGTTTTCTAAATGGATTTTTAAAGGCCAAATTTCTATTGAGGTTTTATACTTTTAGTTACTGTAGGTGTTGAGGCTTTTTTTAAATCATGTCATCTTTTTTTCTTTTTTTAAATTACATAAAAGCACTGTTTTTGCTCTTTAGGATCCTGATTTTGGTAATGAGATATGACAGTTTCCTTAGACATCTCATGCTTTTGCAAAAACCTCAATGCAGCCTTTTAGTTTCTTCAATAAGCCTTTCTTGTTTGACATAAGACATGGAAGTAACATTTTCATAAGTTATTCACTGACAATTAGTAGAGAATAAAACCCAAGCTATATATCTACATAGGATTTTATGCTAAATTAACTTGATCAATTTGAAACCAGATAAAAAAAGCTATTTAATTAAGCTGATGCAGTTCCCAGTGTAGGCATGGTGATAACTATAAAGGTAATTTTAAGGACAGAGCACTGGACCAAGTAAATCTGAATCGTGGCATTCAGAAGATCAAGTCTCACTTTAGATTGTTTCAGGCTTGCAAATCTCTTTAGGTGTTTCTAGTAATTTCCTTTTAGAAATTCTTGCAGCTGAATTGAAGCAACAGTATCATTCTCCTGTATCTTCATGACAATTTGAGGCAAGAGCTGCTGCCCATTTATGGCACAGCACTTCAGCTGAGTTTGGATTTTCATTCCCAAACTCAGCATCCAGATCCTCTCAGCTTTGTGCCTCCTTTATGGTGGTGGTAAAGCTACTTGGCACAAGAGTGGCTGTTGCAGACATTGCCATGGTTAAGAAAGGACAGCCAAAACCTTTTCCTACAACCTAAAGTCAACTCCAGTCAGGGGGTTTTGGGGGTTATCCAGAACTTAGGTTGTTCTTTCTCCTGTCCTCTTTCATACCTTTATATAAAGAACAGACAGTAGATATATTTTGTTAGTTCTAGGCCTGTCATAACCAAAGAATCACCCAGAAAATTTAGTAAGGAAGGGTGAGCCTGTGTCTCAGCTGAATTCCAGCTTAACTAGTCTGGAGCAGTACTTGAAGTGCTTGAAATCTTCATTTCTGAATCACATTTCCAAACTTTTGAAGTGTTCTGACTGGCACCTGTAACACCATCCACAGATGCTGCCAACTCTACTGCTCCACAGCATTTGGGAAGTGTCTTACAGAGAATCAGCTGTAATATTTTAGGGTAGGATATTTTTTTTTGCTTTGTTTCAGTCTTGGTGCTGAGATAGGAACAGAGAGAAGGGACCAAATTTTATGTTTCTTTTCACACTCTGTAATAGCTCTTCAAGGACCTCCTTTGCATATCTAACAAGGAGAACTGTGTGAAAGAGACCCCTGAGAGCTGTAGGGTTGTCTTTGATAGCAAATTTCACAAGAAAGTAAACACTGACTGAGTGTATCTGTATGGAGGGAGTTGAAACTTTGCAAACTGTGAGCTCCTCCAGAAAAGGAGAAAGAAAATCGAGCATAGGTAGTAAGTAGGCTAAAGATACTGGAAACGGAGCCATAGGAGGAGAAGAAGGGAAAAACTTCCTCAAGAGAGTTGTCACAGTGTAAGTCCTAAAGCTAGAGATACACAAACTCAGCTCCTTGTTTTTTGCACATTAATGTAATCTGGTTCCCAGGAGCTTTGGTTTCCCTTGTACTGCTCTGACCCACTACTCTCCTCACAGGTACAGAAAGACATTCCCAGATTTTGATGCCATGCCTCCCTGGGTATCATGCACAAGTGTATCCATATTTACAGTGGAATCTGATTATCTAATTTTATGCACAGTATCTTACACAATTAGAAGAGTATTACAGTGTTACAGCTTTTGATAAAGTGAAGTTGCCAATGTATGGTTTTTACAACAAATTATAGTGCAGTGGCAAGAGCAGGTTAGAAGAACAATCAAATTCAGAACTCCAGCCATTTCTGGTTTTGTTAATTAACTTATCTGGGGCAACAGGTTCTTCTGCATGTTTCTTTGAAAATTCCACCCTTAGAGCCCACGTAGTTTGGGCTGTGAAGGGATGTGTTACACAGCTCTTTGATCAGCTTTGAAAATTACTCAAAGCCCTTCATTTGCAGGATATGATAAAACCAAATTTAAGGCAGAGGATGGCTTGTCCTTTACTCCCCTTTTTTAACATCCCAGTTTGGCTTCATACAGTCTGCTGATGGTTAGTGACCTCTGAGCAAGGTACTTAATGAACCAGATTCTGCTTTTATTAAGTGCCACAGGAAACACTGATGAGACTGGGGGATTGTCACATTTAAAGAATAAAGTGGAGAAGAGCCCAGGGCTGGGCTGGATCCTGGTGGTTGTTTATCTGAGCCCTTGATAACCAGAAGCCACCCTCTCCTGTGTGGGCACAGACTGGAAATATGATGAAATGGAACAATGGTGAGGTTGTGTTCCCCTCCCCAGGCTGCTCTCACCCCCAGGGTTTCAGGCATGACACATAACACCAAAGCAGAATCACAGCCAGACTGAGTACTCAGTGGATCATACACCCCCTGATAAAAAAGAGATTTAATTCATCTGTAGATATTATGTGTTTCCTAGAAAACCAAAATTCTGAAAGTAATAATTCAGAAGTTATTTTGAGAACTCAAGTTGCTGTTTCTGTTTTACAAATTCTGCACTCAAGTCTCCACCTGCTGAAACTTCCATGTGTCTCTGGAGCCCAGAAAGCAGACCAATGATTTTCTTTTTAACTGGGGAATCATAGGGCTGAAAAAGCCTTGGTGACCTTTTGGTGAAACTTGTGCAATGTCGTGGCATGGGTTTGCACTTCCACCTCTGCACTGGGACTGCACAGGTTTCCTGTCACACCATCCAGCAGCACAGCTCAAATCCTGTGATTTCCCATCCCTGGTGAAGCCACAGTTCTTGTCCGTGGAAGAATTCCTTTCCCATATTGTAGAGAACCAGAAGTGAAGGTTTTAAATATCAACACTGGCAGTGATAGTTTTTGCTTTTGTCTATGTTTTTTTTTACCGAAGTAATTTTGAGGTAGAAGCTATTTCAGTTTGGCAACCCCTGTTAATGTCCCTCTCCTGCCAGTAATCTCCATTTGACTGCGTGTTCCCACCTTTCTGTGTTAATGGTGATTGTTCAGCCGGGCATTTAAAGCATCAAAGAGCTGCTGTTTGAAATGCAACCTTAAGCAAACTATCCATGTCTACAGCAGAAGTCAGAATGCAGGAGACTGCTGTTCTGGTTCCTTGTTTGATATGTTTAACACAACACACATATCTACAACTTGGCATTTAAAAACGTCAACAAAAACAAACAAGCGAGTTTCATTTACATAACAAAAAAGTTCCTTGGCCTTGCAGGGAGGTGCCTTTGAAATGTAGGATTGTTTGTGTCACTGATGGGAGTAGTCTGGAGCTCAACCTCTTCTTTCATACACGCACCAAAAGGCAAAGTTTCAGTAAACGAGATCTGTTCCTTCCACAGGCATTTAGAAAACCAAACCACAGCCAAAACTGCAGGGCCTCTACCATTACCTGTTTTCCCTAAAGTGGTCTTTTAGCAGCACTAGTGCCATCTTTGCAACTGATTTTAATAAGTACAGAGTCCGCTTGGGACTGATGTAGAAGTGTACAATTCACAGTCCAGTTTCAGTAATAACCCTGGGTCACTGCCATGAGTGATGCATGGCTTGTTTTTTTCATTTTATCTGTTCAGAACCATACACTACTCAAATAGTTGTAGTCTGTGTGTAGTTTAGTAAATGTAAATGACAAAATATCCTTTTCTGTCATCACAATCTGGCAATACACAAAACTCTCACCATGCAAATATTGAGTACGTTGGTATTTCAAGGCAGATTTAATCTTCTAGATTTGTACTTCAGCTCTACAAGCTCATTTTCTTTTCCTTTTTTTTTTTTACAAAGAAGGTCTCTCTGAATTATCTCCATTCAGATTATTTGCAGAAGTAGTTTCGACAAAAACAACCAGCAAAACAAATTCCCCTGCTAGTGAGAGCTGCTCACGTTAGGAAAGGAATGGTTGGTTTCCATTTGTTTTCTGTGTTCCCGTGGGATGAGTGACACATGATTAATGTGTTACTGGTATACCTCCGACCTCTGATGAAAAATAAATCTGGTACTGTAAAAGTGACAGCAGAGCAATCCCTTAAAACATATCATGGCACTCTACAGTAATGAGGAGCCAGATTTTTTTGTATGAGGGCAAGACTAGTATCTTGCCTCTGTGCTGGCTCTTTCATCTTCATAATTTTGGTGTGAGCAAACCCTTGAATTACCAGTCTAAAATGTAGGAGTAAAGCTAAGGAAGAGCAAGAGAAGGGATATGGCTTTTGAAGGGGAGGTGGAATGGTGGAAGCTTGGAAGAGATTGGAGCTTGGGATATTGAAGATATGTGAGTGCCTGGTGACTTCTTGAATTCTCATATTTTATAAAGTACAACAGGTTACTGGGTGACTGAAATTTTATTTTCTTATTTTATAACCATTCGTAAAATTGTGTCTATGAGAGGTTTGTGAGCAATCAAAAAACTTCATATCATGGGCAACAAAGATAACATAGTTCTGTCTGTGACAATATGATGGCAACTACTGCACTACATCCCCAGTTTTGCACTTCATGGAGTAATTATTGCACCTCAGCTTTAGATGTTACAGTATATTCTGCTAGTGTATAGTTACTCTATAGTCAAGAGATTCTGCATTACAGTCACACCTTTTTGCTGGAGAAGTTTGATTCATCTGCCAAAATCTAACATTTTCCATAGATTATCTAAGAAATCTGCCTCGGGAATTTAAATCTATGCTCTGCCCAGCTCCTAAAAGTCAGACAACTACAAAAGAGGTTTGAGGCAGCTGATCCCATCAGCACAGTAAATCATTGTCCTAAAGAAAATAATAAATTATAAGACAACTTCCCAATTTCTGTTCTAGCTCTTGTTCCCCAAATAGGAATCTTTAAAACATGCTGAAAAGGAGGTGACCACAGTTTATTTTATTGCAGTGCCTGTAAAAGTGCTGTGGGTTATTTGAGGTTTTCCTAAAAGACTAAGTTCTTTTTGTTCATGATCCTGGCACAGTCTGTGGTCGGTCACTGTGCTTTGGGAGTGCCTGTGCCAACCAGAAACAGGGCTGATGCAATTACTGGAAAAGCATCTTTTCCTGTCAGTTAGGAATTTTGTCATTGAGAAAAAGGAAAGGAAATGGCCCATGTTTCTATTTTTCCTTTAAACTGCTCCACCTCTTAATTAGGCCACACACCCTCAGTGAGCACAGTATGGACAAGAAAGACTGGCCTCAGTGATCTTAATAACTTCAAAAAACCAGTATGTCTGTCATGCTTTGGCTTCACAGATGAATAACATTCATGGACACAGGAAGTGTAGAACACCTAGAGAAAGCTCCAATCAAATTTAGGAGGAATTAATAAGTCAAAGGGCCTTATCTCTAGGGATTTAGCAGTTATTGCTGTGGTTTGAATTGCACAAGGGTAGGAGGAGAATGGTGCCCCTTTCCACCCTTCAGCCTCCACCCATGGCAGCCTGGTGCTAAAGGAATGTTAGGCATGAGGGGTAATTAAAACCATTGTAATAACTCTGCAGAATGTGTCACCCTTGCCTGCAGCTTCACCATCATCTCAATTCACACCCTGCCCCTTTCTTTTTGCTCCACCCAAGCTTTGGTTTCCTTCACCCACTCATGACTTTTGTGCTGTCTTTCCAGCCTCCCACTTCACGTTGCCTTTCCTCTGGAATAATAACTGGTCTGTTCATCCTTGCAGTGCTGGATGCATAATGGCTGAATTCATGAAGCTACCAGACACCAATTAAATCAGGTTCAGCTGTAACCAGTATTCTGATCTATCATCAGTGACCATGTGCAGGTGGGACAAAAGGCAGGCCACAAGTACACCACACAAGATGAGCAAACCCAAAAGAAATGGGCATGTTTTTAGTGAGGGAATGTGGGTCCAGCTGGTCTGTCTCCTGAGCTGAGCTGATGTTCGTGCTGATGCTGCAGAGGACAGGATGGATAGGACTGGTTTGTGACATAATATGTGACTTGAAGCCATTAGAACTGATTCCTGTGGGTTCAGCATTTGCTCAGTGACACTCCACTCATCTGCCTTACTAACAAAGGAACAGGCTAAAAACCCCAGAGTGCCACAGAAGACACAAGGCTGAGTTTCTAGAGCTCAGCTGCCAAAGGGTCCTCTGGTGAGCCACGGGCTTTAAGACAGCAATTCCACTTTCAGGTGAGCCACATTACTGATCAGAAATCAGTGAAGGTTTGTACTTGGGACACCCAGTTTCTGATATGATAAGTATCAGCTGGAGTAAATCAAGGCCAATCAGCTCTTGGCAAAGCTTTACTCAGTAACCACACAGAATATTCAAACATTTTCAAGTTGACAGGACAGATTCCCTTCTTTTGGACAGCAGTGTCACTGGGAAGTAATCCCATCAGCTTCAACAAGGCACATGGATGCCCTCTGATAGCTGAGAGTGGCCCTGGAAAGCATTTTATAAACTATGTGTGTGCCTTTCCTCTTAACTGCTTTTCCTAGGGAGATGTTGTAAGCAGGCAGTGTTTTCCATCGTGAAGCTCTGAGGCTGGAGAAGAGGTAAAATGAAACGAGCTCAGTGAGTGTACAGCAGAGATCACAGCTTAGGAGGGAAGCTCGAGGTAGGTATTTCACCTGGTGTTTTAAGTCATGAGTGTTTGATTTACAGCTATCCCCAATGGGTTTGAAAAGCTGCTTGAACTCTGCTTAGTTTCATGTTTATTTCTTACAAACACCACAGTGTGTGGATTCTCATGAGGTAACTGTACCAGACAAAAGGATGCTTTCCATTTTGATGTGTATTTTGAGTACTTTTTTTTTCCTCAGGGGTAATCAAGACTCACTGAAAAACACATTATTTTGTTGTTATTACTTTTAAATTTGGGCTGTACTGACTATTTTAAACCCATGAGTATTAAGGTTTTTTAGCTCTTACAAAAGACATTCCCTTCCTATCCAAACTAGAATCTCATCACATTTCTCTGCGGTTTGCCTAAAAGCTCTGGTCCTTTCTCCTTTCTGAAAACAGACTGGAGTGCAAATATTGTCATCCTCAGGGTGTAAAATGTGAACTTGATTTTTTCCTTTTCTTTTTCCTCTCTAGTTCATCACAACTAAGCCCTATGGAAAGCCCAAAATTTCTTTTTGCATCTTTCTAAACCCTCTCTTCTATCTTTTTCTGAAGCACTGGAGGTTGGCCACAGCTTGAGGGTGGATTTGGCAAGTGGTATTAAACTCTTACACATGCCTGGCTGATGAGTCTTGCTCCCACACCCAGACTTGGGCTGATTGCCTGATTTGGGTCAGGAAAGAAGGAATTTTCTCTCTGGTGGGACTGGCACAGATCATTGGGGGTTTTTTATTTTTTTTCCTCTCCTCTGTGTTCAACACACACTTGCTGGAGTCACCTAACAAACACATTTGTGCTCAGCAGAGGCACAGATCGTTGGAAATATACTTCATCTTTTCTATCCCCTTTCTAATGGTAATTATTGTGTCCCTTGAGGCCTAAACTTCTCTATGTGAGGGTGGGAAGTGCCTGTGAAATGCAGGGAGTAGCAATTTTCTGGACTCTTCTGGAGGAGCATCTATGGCAGGGTTGTCTCTGCTCCTGGACTTGATGATTCTCTCACTTTTATAGTTACTTGATCCTGTGGGAAAGAACTGTTGGAAACAAATACTGGAATGGGACTAAACAATTGATCTGCTTCTCTTTGGATTAAGAAGAGGTATTTTGCAGATCTGTTTGTTTTAAACTCAGATGATGTAGAATTTAAGAGAGCAGGGTGCAGATTCTGAGTGGCTGCTGAGTTTTGCCCTGCAGCAGAAATCCTCAGAACTTCATCCTTTCTGGCACCTGTGAACTGTGGCAATATCTGCTCCTGCAGATGACTCTTTCCCAAGTGGGAATGACTAATTCTGTGGCACAACAGACTCAACAGGTGACTCAGCTACATCAGGACCCAGAAACCTTTGATTTCATGGGTGGATTGCAGTGAAAGTCCAGGGACACCATTAGGAAGGCCGTCCTACCACAAAAATGCAAGTTCAAGTGCAAGATTACCCAATTACACATGCAGGCAGGTAATTTAGTTGGTAATTGCCCCAATTACAAATTCAGATGCCAGCTTCTGTTAGGTGCAGGGAGAATGTTTATATTTCTTTTCTCTGAAAATGCTGAACCCTGTGTACAACCCCACAGACACTGCTGAGACCTTGGCACGTGTTCTGCCTTCCGTGAGAGGTTGTTTTTTCCTGCTCCTGCAATTTTATAGATCATTTCCCACACGTAATTATGCTCTTCAAAGTGCATTTTCTGGATCTCCAAGAATGAACATTGACCTCATTCTAGGGAATATAACTTAGGTTTTTCTATTCCCTTTCTGTACGACATAAATTCCTTTCGGGCTTTGATGGATTAAGAGAGCGATGTCTCTTCTTTTCATCATTCTTAATAATGAATAATAAAAATTCTCAACATCCTCTGTGTTCTAAGAAGCTGAGCACTTCACTCAAGTATTTGTTAAACAAGATTTTTCTAGCAGTTAATTTTTTGTTGGTTTTATCCACATTATTATTTCATCTGTGATTTCTCAGTTAATGTGGCATTATGCAGTCCACATAAATAATACTGGTTTTCAACTACATTAAGAAAAAAAAGAGAACTAGGTAAAGAGATAACCAAAGCATATTCAGCTGTTGCAAACTTCATTGATTTTGTAGGAGATACCCCAATTTTCATCACCTGAACATTTCTCTCCAAAATATTTAAACGAATTTTTCATGTGGTTTACTTTGAAAGTAGACACTTACAAACTGCATAGAATCCTCTGCCTTTTTTTTTTTTTTTTTTTTCCCCTGGCTTATTGATTTCCATAGTAAATGCACCAATGGCAGAGTTAAACAATGCTTTTTTTAACTGCCAGTGCTCCCCATGCAGCTTGGACTGGGAGAGGTAAGCAGGATTCTCTCCCCTTCGTGCATCATCACTGTAATTAAAGCCTCATATGCAAGATTATACTTTCAGTAACAGCCCTGTGTTACATTGATCTCATCAGCACTTGAAAGGTTCTTTTGCAATTAATGATTTTGCACAAGTGCAAACAATTGGTCTGTGATGGAGAGAAAGGTGGCAACTGGCATTGCTAAGGCTGAGTGGCCAAAACAGAAATGATCACCATGATCCCCTAACTGATTCCATTTTCTTTTTTTTTAAAAAACCCTGATGTATTGCTTTGGGGTATTTTTAAAACAGAATGCTAATTTTTGGCCTTGTCTTTCTTTTTAGCTTTTTACAAAGGAAACTCCCCTCCTATCCAAGTTGAAATCTCCACAGTGATTTCTGATGATAGATTGCCTGGAAACTTCTTTTTTCTTTTTTTCATCCTAACCAATCATTGGCTAAACTCTATTTTTGCCTTGTTTTCCTCTGTAGATCATCACATCCAAGCTGTAGGGAAAGTCTTAATCTTCTGCTTGCAAAGCACATCTAAACCCCTTCATTTCTCCCCTATATACATGTGTGAAATGCACATTCCTCATATCTTAGAAGGTAGAACCTCTTTCTGCCAACACCAAGGAATTCCATCTTATCTCCACTTTATCATCAACACGTTACTGCAGAGATTATCTTCCCAATTTCTTGGCTGGGTTGTGTTGTGGCATGATCTACCTTTACAGGCTGCCCCTTCTCCACCACTTCAAATACTCACAAGGCTCTTTGTGGGTTTTGTTACCCAACATCTCTCACGCACCAGGCTGGGTGTCATATCCTCAACTGCTCCTTTTGATGTCACCTTTATCACTTAATTATTATTTTTCAGTTAAGCCCCTTTGCTTTGTTTGTATTGCCTCTGTGTACAGGTGGAGCATCTCTGAAACATCTCCTAAGTAATTGCACTGTAATCCCTGTAATACCCTTTAAAATGTCTCCTCTGCTGTGATGTCTGTACAAGAGTAGCATTAGTTAAACAGCTGGTGTGATAGGATTGTTTCTTGTTGTGCTGACCAGTATCAGTGGCCAGGTTGTGTGTGTTTTTCCTTCCTGTTATCTCCCATAAACTCTCTGAGGAAAGAACCCCTGAATTTTTTGTTTGTGCTGGGTCACTGCAAAGTGGATTCTGATCCATCACCAAGGCTCTCGATCATAACTGCAATGAAAATAATACATTATTATAACGATTTAGGGTAATTGTGTGACAAGTGGCATTGTGTTTTCTAAGCTGGGCAATCAAATCTTCTGGTTCAGGATATCAGCTGATTGCCACTTTGGTTGTGAAAGAATTATTGTATCACTTGTAACCAGCCTTACAAAACCAGTCAGGTGCATCCTTTTCTTTTTGCCTCCCTCTAAAGCATTCATTGTGTTTCTGAGTCATAATCACACTCCATCACACTAAATGCTTTTTCAGAAGTGACAGCCTGTAATAGCTCTTCCCCCTCTGTTGCCCCAACCTGGGCCCCATTTATGTCTATGACAGTTTTAAAAATGCTTTGAGAAATCCCACCCTTTTTCACCTGACTTTAATCCTGTTCATCTATATGGTAACAAACCCTTAGATATGATTCAAATATAAACTATGAAAATTTGTAAAAAATGCTCACAGCTGCATGAGTCTTAAGGTTTTGTTCCATCTTGATTAAATATTTGGGGGTTTTACTTAACATTCATTAATGCCAAAAAAGCCTTTGATCTTTCTGCCACTAGGGCGTGGAATCTGCCTTTTGTTAGCCAGCACCAAGGTTAAACAGGTACTGAATTACTTTTGATTACACAGCTAAACCTCTTTAACAGAAGAAAGATATTTTCTTTACTTACCTATATCTGTAATAACAGTCAGGTGCATTTTGTTTATCAAGGTATAAACTTTGCTCAAAGAATGGTCAATGCAGTCTCTAAGGTGGCAGGCCAGGCACTCTGAATAAAGAGCTCCCTGGGCAAGGGAGAGCCACTCATTTACTACAGCATAAAACAGTTCAAGAAAACAATTAATAGGAAGTTTTTCCTGCCTTTGTGGAGCCACAGATGGGAGCAGGAAGGTTCTGAGTCAAGCTCTGTTAAAACAAGCTCTTTCTCAAGTGCTACAGATAAGAAATGCCTCTATTTACTGCCTGGTTTAATAGGAGAAGGGTAAAAACAGAGAAAAAGAGCAGAAAAATACAGAAATTGGACAGGAAAGAAAGGAGAATGAGAAGGGGAGCAAGAAACCAAACCCAGGACCTGATGGGATTGCCTTTACAGTTTTGTTCTTCAGCATGAATTTGGCACAGCAGACAGGGCTGCTCTCTGTGAGATGGTGGCTGCAGCACAAGGCAGGTTTTTAGGTTTTACGCCCTGTGAAGTGCTACAGTGCTGTGTTTTGCAATGCAGATGCCCCTTTGCTTAGACTTTCCTCTCTGCACTAAGGGCTTTGTCTCTGTCCCAATTCCTGCATTTAAAATTGGGCTGACAGTGCTGTTCACCTTCACTGGAGGGAGACGGGGGAATCACATCCCCAAAAGGATGTGAGGATGCTACTGTGATGGTAATGGAGGCCATATAAATACAGAGGAGAAACAGAGCAGATATTATATGGTAAGAAGTTAACCATTCCAACTGAAAGCCCTAAAGGGTAGACAAAACTGTAAATGAGGCTTCAGACCCATTTTTAACTTGTTATACTAAGGAAATAAAGCTTAGGTGTTCACAGTGCTAATCTGTTCCCTCCTTATATTTCTGCTCACTCTATCAGCTCGTTTCCACTGGACTTAAAAGAGGGCTGAAGATCTGAAGAACTTATATTCTGACATGTTTGAGGAGTTCAGCAGCCAGGGAGGGAAGGCAGGGCAGCCTCTGCTCTCACATGCTCAGCCTGGTAATACAGGCATAGCTCATGGCCTGGCAGCACATACCTGTTGGTAACCAGTGCCAATTCAAGCCTGTCAAAGCTTTTCCTATTCCTTGCTCATCCAGGAGGGCAAGTCAAAGTAGCTGGGAAGGGTAGGAGAAAGCTGCTGTGAGGAATCATAGAGGTAATGAGAGAAAATAGGGTGTATTATGGAAAAAGATTTAAGGTGTGGCTTGGTTTGGTGGTGGGAGGATCCCTGAAGGTACTGCAAGGCTTGGAGTTGGTTTTACCTCGAGGTGTCAATGCTGGTGATGAGGGAGGCAATATGGAGACAGGCACAGGACTTGGGTTTTGCTCATTCTGTGAAAAAAGGGGAAAACACAAGACAGAAAACTGGAAGTTTCGAGGTTTTGGTTCTGTTTCTTTTTTTCTTATCAAGGCAGATAACGAAAAACCTGTAAGGGACAAATATTGTAGATCTCTACAGTAATTTGATAATTCATCTGTACTTTTCAGTATTCAGCAAATTCCAAGCTCTTATTAACTCTGAATTCAGAATTGTTACCAAAGAGCAGCTGTTATAATGTAAACACACCTGCTCCTGTGTCAGCCCCTCCATAGTCTAAATTAAAAAAATTAGAAGGAATCCCACAAAAATGGAGACATGGCCATCTTTTACTGAGAGCTACATGTGAACTTCAAAATCTAATTAAGACAATCTAAATACTAACCTGATTAACACATGTGATTTCATTTCATTTTCCCCCCTTCACTTAAAATGAGGCTATTAATGCAAAGGTATTTCATTAGTTCAACCTTTGAGTTAAAATCAGCACAAATCTTGCAGTTATTGTAGTTTAAGCTGTGAACTCTCTAGCTTTGCTTTTGAGATATCTCTCTTCTTGTGCAATTCTGCTGGAGACAGGGTAGTTCCAGCTGTTTACAGGCAAAATATGTTTCTGTTTGTGCAAGAAATTGTATTATTAACCACCACTGTCTGCACTGAGGTAGAAGAGTCTCTGCTCAGCTGTGTATCAGGAGAGACAAGTGCAAGCAAGCAAACCACAAGTACAGTGAGACACCACTGCAGGCAAATGTATTTGAGCCCTACCTCCTCCTGCTGCCCAGGAAGAGAAGCTGCACATCTGGGCTGTGCCTGGGAGGAGGAGGATTAAGTTTCTGGAGTGTTTGGAGAGAAGTGGAAATCGGATGGAGTCAGAGAGTAAATGGCAGAGGCTCAAACTGGCTGTTCTTATGGGTGGTTTAACAGGCTTCTGATCCTTGCTGGCAAACATCACTTTAAATTGCTTTGATTAATCTGTTTCCTAAACCATTCTAATAATAGTCAGCAAGGTACATGTTATGGTAGGTGTGATATACCTGCCAAAAAGTCCTTGCTGTCATGCACAAACCTGCATTTCACACGTGCAGCCTGGGTGAGAGAATAAGCGAACAGACCATTCTGAGAGCAGAGGTTCAAAAGGTTTTCTCCTTGTAACACTGCAAAGTACTTGGAAAGTAATTAATGAGTTACCCACTCTGGTGCAGACAGTCTGAGTCCCCAGGGGGATTAATCTGAGGTTTTCTGATCATACTCTGAAATGGGGACAGACCTATTCTCTCCTTGCAAATATTCTGAAAGTACTGAGCGCCTGTCCTGTCCACCCCATTTCAGACATGAATCAGATGCTTTTCAGATATATGAGCTCCAAGGATTAAATGTTCCTTTGTCCAAAATAATTTTGCACAGAGAAGTGATGCCAGTGGAGACAAATGTCTCTTTCCAACCCTCCCTGCGTTGCTTGTCAGCATTTTCAGATTGGTCCCCTGCAACACTCAACAGTTACGATGCCAGGAATGATTAATATTCGTGTTTATTTATTCTTGTACTGTTTGTGCTACACAGAGGCTCTCTATGTCACCCACAGAACAAATGAAATCAGCCTGTAAGGGATGATTAGCCCATACAATTAAAGCCACTCAAGAAGCTGAGATCATCCATTCTGACACAGCCACTCAGGCTCACACACTCACACACTTAAACAGAGAAAAGGATCTTTAGCTTACCAGGGAACAAAGCTCAGTGTCACATCCAGCAGGCCCCATTCAAAATCCAAGAAGAGGATGCTATCTAAATTCCTGAGACTTTCAAGCTAGTTTGTTGGATGCTATCTAAATTCCTGAGACTTTCAAGCAAGTTTGTTGGATGCTATGGATGCAAAAAGCCCTTTGATGATACAGTCACTCGACTGAGGGGAACCACAGCCCTTTAGTTACTTGTAAGTTAAGCAGACAAGGCTTTCTCTTTTTTTTTTTTGCCTCCACATACTGTTAGCCTGTGGTTCTGGGTCCTGTTAGATTGCAGAAATTCTCATTCCTCCTTGTTCTTAGCCCCTTTATTATTTTCTTCTGAATCACTGCTTTATTTTGGTTGTGTCTCGAAGCAGAAATGTGACATTTTCTTGTTTAAAAATAGAAACCGAGGAAAAAGTAGAAGCAGCAAGGTTTGTTTTTTGTTGGTTTTGCTTTCAAAATTGATACAAGGTCTGGTAGAGAGCACAACCATCCAAACACTGAGTCAGCAAAATGGAGCAGATGGTAATCTATGACAAACACTCAGAAATGAGTGGCTTTTGGAAGGGAAACCAGGAATCTCTTTTGCTGGATTTGTGACCAGAGGAACAGAAAAACAGACTCATGCATGGCCTCACGCTGCCATGTTTGGGAATTGTCCTCTTTAGGCTGCTTTGGAACACTAGAATTTTTAGGTAACAACTTTAAGGGGTTTTTTTTCAATAGATCATTACCATTGTTACCTTCTGCTACGGTGAGTAGCCGTGAACAATACACCAATAATTCAGGGGCAAAAATATTAAGGGTATAAAAAGGTTGAGGATAGGGGTTATAGAAGGGCAAGTAAGGAAGTAGGTGACCTCTGAAAAAATAAAGGGGAGTAGGGTCATTATGGATCAGAAATAAAGTGGGTAAACAGAGAGCTTCCATTCACATTCCAGATGCATTTACCTTCCCCTCTCTATATATACATTACAGAGGTGTGGATACAGGTATGTTTAGCTCTCCTGCTACCATTCACATTGTGGCAGTACCTCTGAGTTTCAGTTCTGTCTCAAGACATCTGTGTGCTAACATAGACCAAAAAGACTGTCCCTGCCCTAAATAATTTTTTTTCTGACTAGTACAATGTGATATTAGCAGGGCTTTGCAGCTGCAAGAATCAGCTGTAAAAGGATGTTAAATCTAGGCCACTGCAAAAGAATCTAGTGAAACAAGGGAAGGGATGGAAAAGGAAGGAAAGAAAAGTGAAACAGTGAAGATTATCACTAGGAAAATATGTCCCACTTCTGAGGGGTTTCTTTTCCTTGCACTCCATTCAGAAAAGGGCACAGATGAAGATGAAAGGGAAAAATCACATCACAAAAAAAAGCAACATGAAAACATGAAAAAACCCAGCCAAATGGTTTGTGAAACAATCACTGTGGCAATACTGGGAGACGTCAGCACTCCAGACAAAAACGTTCATTGAGATTAGGGATGATTAAAGGCAGAATTTGTCCTACCTGGCAGAGGGAATAAAGGAAGTGTTCCAAAACCTGCTGTCCTACACTCTGATGGAAGGGCAAAACAAAATTTGTCACCAACAGTCTCTGATGTTTGAAAACTACTAAAAGTGTGATGATATGAACAAATGTTAATGTTTGACTGAGGGGTGTGATATACCTCATTATGCAATGGTAGATAATGACTTAATCCAAGCACACTTTGAAATCAATTACAGATCTGTTACTTGGACTTGAGCACTGAGAGGTTTCGTGGAAAAGCCCAAGTGCAAATCTCAGAGTGTTGCAAGAGTTTTGCTTGCACAGCTCAGCCAGGTAGAGCAATGTATCAGCTGAAGTAATTTTGCCTAGGCTAGAACACATTGAAGCAGATAGTGTAATATACCGTGGTAATGACATAATTTGTCTAAGGGATTAGAAAGATAATTAGGACAGGGTTGAAACTCTCACTGCCAGGTGGCATGGCCTGCCCAGCACCCAGCCCTGCACAGCTAGGACTGTGTGACACAGGTCTCCAGAAGGTGGATCACTGCTTGGCACAGCCACCCCATAGTACTGGTGCCACCACGGGGCCTGGAGTGGAGCTTTCCCTGTCACTGATGGGATCTGCTGAACTCCCACACTGCAGAAGAGGCAATCATCCAGATCAGTCACTGCACATGGCTCTGAAACAAAAATATTCATTACTTTTCTAGCTCAGATCCAGCTCCTCTCTGCTGGGAAAACTCAGTGCAGATTAATTAAGTGAGTGGGGTGGTATCAGTAAGGAATGAAGTTTTGATAGCTTAGTTGAAGCAGAATACTTTTATTCACCAGGTTTTTCACCTATGCATCAGTGTGAACTGGAGTTTCCAGGTGACCTAAAGAAGAGCTGATTGGTTCAAGAGCACATCCTTGTTTTCCCTCCATCTCTCCTGAGTACTCCAATAGGATGAGATGGTACCTCTTCCCACAGACCAGGTCTCTCCACACCCAGGGCACTGCAGAGCTCTGTTGCATTGAGGGCGAGCAGATGCTGGTGTAAGTTATTAACTGTGACTTTCAATTCATCCTGACAAGGAGGAGTTAATGGAGGAGCTCCATTACAACGGTAGACAGGAAAATAAAAGCCACACTGAATCTACTTTTCTTGTCTGCCTTGTTTTCAAAGACAGTGCTACTGGCATAACACAGAATGCCCTGTGCATTCATTTGCTGATAATGCTGCTCCCTTTGGGGGTGAGACACAGCTACTTCGTGGGTATAGAGTAACTTATTCAACCACAAAGAGAAACCTCTTCCTTCCTTTAAACTGTTCTCAGACTACCAAAGCAGCTACTGATGATGACCTACATATTGCTGGCTACTTTTCTCACTAGTAGCAATTGAAAACCGGAGATAACAATCTTGTTTTTTCAAGTGCTTAAGATCTTATTGCTTTTATTCTTGTTTCTGTTATATTTGCCAACTAAAACTAAGGGTTGTATCGTACTGTGTGAGTCCACACCAGAGAATTTTAGAAAATGCTTGACCTGGGGTATGATCTCTATATTTATAGTTATAAATGCAGATTAACAGGTTTAATAAGCCAGACAGAGAGCATCAGACAAAGTTGGTCTCCAGTTTCATCAATGGAAATGTAGAAATCTGCTAGTAAAGGGTTGGGAATACACACTTGGGCACCAGACAGGATCAGACACAACATGTTTCCACATCTTCATGTTCTCTGTCCTGTATGTTGTAAGAACAGTTGCTGATCCCAAGTCTTCCTTTGTTGCTACAACACTGGAGCACCTTGACACCAGCTTTTCTTTCCTGATATTTAATAGGTCAGGTCAAATCCTTGGAAGATCACCATCCTCTTTGACATTTCCTTGATAATGTCTTGTACTTTTAGCTGACATCCATAAAAATAGTGTATTTACGTCTTTGAGCCTTTCTGGTAGTCTTTCTGAAGAAGTTACACCCATGCACATCTGCAAAGCCATTAAGTCAGCATCATGCATAGTGTTACAAGTACCACCTACACCAGTTGCTGCAGGTGGTTCTTAAATTTCAAAGACTGTCTGACAGGACTTCTTAACAACTGCCCTTCAATTTTCCAGCTAAAACTCGTTTTCATCTCGCAGTTAATTTTGAGGTTCAGCCCACTGGAGGTTTTGACTGGGGTGATGTGCATTGAAAAGCCTGAAAAAGTGTGAATTCTTTTGAAAGCAGCAACACCCCTCATCCCCTTTAGAAGTAAGTACATATAGATTCAAAGCCATGTGCTTTTAAAACTCCCTCTAGTCCCGTTTTTCCCTTCCAAGCTGCCCTTGATTTTGCCTCTTTGTTGCCGATTCCTCCCCTCTCCCTTTAGTGCTGTCCCTGATTTATATGTCAGTGCTGAGTGCATCTGATCAAAACATGGCAAAGTTGCTGGTTCAGCACTCGCAGCAGGGGATGGGAGAAATGGGCTATGTCTAATCCTACTTTGCAATCGCTGTCACAACGCTGTGGCGCTGCCAGTTGGCAAGAGGAGCAACAGAGGAATTTGGAGGAGATAATGACAGGTGCTCACAGCACATCTAGGGCAGCACGTGCTGGAAAACAAGGTTTTTTTTTTTGTTTTGTTTTTTTTTTTTTTTTTTTTTTTTTTTTAAAAACTTTCTTATACTTTAAAATAAAAAGCACATCGGTTTCAAAAACAACAACCTGCATTAAAGAGCGTGGCAGGAAAACTGAGCAGGCTCCAGAGCCATGCCTGGGTTATGTGATTGTACTAAATTATATCTACATTCAGTGCTGCTTCAGAATGAAGTAGCTCTAAGAAGCTCAACTAGGTAGGGTGGTGGGTTTTTTTTTTTTAACTTCAGCCCAAGAAAATTTTGTGGGAGGAGTCACTTTGGAAAGGTGGGAAAGCCTTTACCCTCAGGTTGCCTCAGTAAGAAGCTCCCGCTGTGATACTTGAAAGCCCAATAGACATGTCTGAATTTATAATACACTCTTGAAGTATTCATTCATAATCCTGTAGGGATTTTCAAAGCCACAAAGAGGATGTATTTCTTTTAACTGGCTACAGGGGAAATATTAGTTCCTGCTGTAATAAACAAATAGTCTATTTTGGTGCAAGAGGAGAAATTTGAAGAGTCAGAGCAAAGGAAGGGGAACAGTTCTGACACCCCTGGAAGTTTCTGGTTTTCTAAAATATGTGCTACACCATGAACTACTTCTATTTTCTCCTCTTTCTTTACTCCCTGAAACTTCCCAGTTGTAACCTGGTGCTCCACCAGTGTGAACCAAAGTCACTGCATTCATACCAGGTAAATTCTTCATCAGGATGACTGTACAATTAAAAGAAAGGGAATACTAAGATCTATTAAAAAGAACGAAACAGAAGGACTATTTTCCCCTTGTATCTTTTGCCCACCAATCTCTGGGCATATCACAAAGGAGGATAAGTGGCACTGCCCCTCTGCTTCATGCAGCCACTTCTGTCTGCCTCCACAGCTTGTATGGGCTTGTGCAGACAAATAATTATGGTCAGCAAACACAGGCCTTCAAGAATATGGGCCAGAATGGTGATGAGTAGAGGCTGGGAACAGCAGATCCCTTACACAATAGGATTCTGTTGCCCTGAGGTTAAAACTGAGTTTGTGTCGCTGAAAAAATTAATTAAAAATTAGCCATTTCTAATCAGTCTTTGAATTCCTAAACCCTGTCTGCAAAATACTCCTGCAGACATTTAGCTCTTTTGCAGCAGGCTGGGACAGGCCCTTAATGTACATCATGGATGTTGGAATTCAAGCAGTATCTATCTATTCTTTGTGCTTCATGTGCACATAAGGTGAAATTCCTAAATAGGCACAGTCCAGCAGGTGAGGTGGTTGCACACACCTTTACCCCCAACTCACACTATCATTCCGAAGGAAGGGGTCCATTCCATTCTTGTTGTTGTTGTGAGCCATGTGATTTGCTTTTAGACATAGAGACAAATTTCAATTTGTTCTTATACTTCTCTTATTTGTCTATTCTAGACAATCTCATATACTTCTTAATCTATACTTCAGATGAGGCACAATGGCTGCATAAATTTAGCGACCCAGGATAGGAAATGGGAAAGAACAGAAGCTTAAAGCAGGTACAGTGTAACTTCATCCATTTTGATAAAGGGGATCCAAAAAGATCCACTCAGATGAGAATGTGTGGCTTCCTTTTCCTGCTGAAGGTACCAAGGAATTCTCTGATGACTGTACGTGATCAGGACCAAGTTGAACCTGTTATGTCACCCACCACATTTCCTGTAGCACAAGTTGTTTTTGCTAGAAGTCTGTTAATCCAGTATGGAGTGAATCCAGCTTTGTTAAGCTTGTGAAATCAGAGCCTGAAGTGGAATAGATGCAGATCATACTATGTGCCCACATCAGAGATCCTTCCCAAGATACCTATCTAAGAGAAGATACTGGAGAGAGAATTAACCTACTTGAATAACTAGTGGTTTTAACTGCTCTGAATTACAAAAGGTTTCCCTGCAGAAGGGAACTCAAGTTTCCCTGGATGACCAGGCTTTAATTATACATCAGTCCAGGGACAACATTCTTATTGTTGTGTTGTAATTTTACATTCTGTCAGGCTTAAGGAATTAACATGCACTGCTGCCCAGCGTGAGGCCTTACAAACAAATATGTTGTAGCCACCAAAATAAATGTGACATTATAAAAGCTTGGGGCGGCACAGGGGAAATGGGTGGACTAAGCTGAGCACTAAAACTCCTTATCAGCAGAGGACAAGGTTTGTTAAATTTCCAGTAAATAAGAAAGCACCAGAAACCAGGTGAACTGTTGAACTGCAAGGTAAGCACTTCAAATTCACCACGGCAAATTCCCTTCGCCATCTGAACCTCCCATCGCCCAATCTCCTCTTGCCTTCTTTAGAAGCTGAGTAACAGCAGGGTCTTATCTTGGAAAGTCACTCTCAGCTCAGCTGGGGAACAGTGTACTGCAAGCAGCATTTTCCTCTATAAACACATTAATTGGAGCCCATTTCCCCCCTCTACATGTGCATAACTTGCACTATTAATGGGAGCTCTGCAGGCTTGTCAGCCTGCTGGAAACATCCTTTCTTGGGGTCACTGCAAGCTCAGCTGTCTTTCATTACCTACACATTCCTTACCTTTTTTTTTTTTCTCCTTGAAAATGATATTCTTACTTCTCCTGTATTAGTACAGGGATTGAGACGAAACCTGGTTTGTCAGGTCTGGATTCAAAATGTCGTGTAAATTCAAAATGTTGTAAATGGCCATTACGAAAGACACAACAGGTCACTTGGCTGTTGAGAGACTTGTATTTGCAGCACTGAACTTTAGGAATTAGGGTGATCAGTGAGGAAATTAAGATTTCTGTTAGAAGACATTAGAGGTCAGTACATATTGTTTGTACTGAAGAAATCAGTCCATTTGTAATGAATTTCTAAACCAGCGTACCGTTTAGTACCTCCTTCTGGATTTTACAGTATATTTGAACCACTACCAGGTTGAAAGGGTTCACAAAAATACAGATACAGGAAATCTACAGCAAAACATACTGGCAATTATTCTGCTGCAGATTTTGCTTCCAAATCCCACTGAAAGAGAAGCTGATTATTACGTAGAGTCCAAGCCAAGATTGCATATGCCAGCCTAGCTTTATTTTAGTAGATATTTTAGGACATTCTACTGCTGTGAACTTCATCCTGGGAACAGAACTTGGCCTGTTTTTCTAGTCTTTATAAACTGGCTCCTTTCCTGATACCCAGACATTTAAACTGTTCCTTAATTGCTGAGATTTGAAAAGTTACCAGTAAACTGTCCTTGTTTGTGAGCAGCTTCAATTTTCATTCATATTTCACGCAATAAGTTTCCATCTTGGTGAACTTAAGTCCACATTGAAATCCCTTAATATGCTATTAAGTCTTCATTAGGGAGTCTTTTTTTCTCTCTCTCCTTTAAACTACTTTGGATTAAAATAATTACTTTTGTTTAATATGTGATCAGAGACTCCACCTGACCTGTCTCTGCAAGAGACTTGACAACGCCCAGGTCAGTGTTTGCCCCGGTGAGGAAGCTCTTTGTACAGCTCACCCTGAGAAGCTGCTGCAAAGCCTGTGCTTCAGCTAATAACCAGCTTAGTTGTCCCATTTGTCACTTCCTTGGTGCTTGAATGGTGCAGGAAATTACTGCCAGCGGAAAAGGAGCAAAGCAGGAGGGATGGACACTTCAAAAGACAAAGATTCTCTCTGTCACAGCTGCCATGAGCTAATCAGACCTCATTGATAAAGGGGGGGAAATATCACTTGGGGAGGTTAGAGGCAGATTGCAAAGTTAAGTGAAAGCAAACTGCAATCCTGACTTCAATTTGAAAAGGGGGAAAAAAAAAAAAAGTCTTTAGATGCATAGATGTGGCAGCCACAGATGGTAGATAAAAGCTGCAGATTTGCTTCCAGGAACACGACTTACACTGTGGATTCTCATCGTAGGCAGGGCTGGAATTGCAACCCATTATTAAAGGTGATCAACATTAGCCCTAATACAATCCTGTGCTGAGAAATCTGATAATGTTTACTTTGAAACACTCCAGAGACTCTGTGCTTTGGAGAGAGGACTTGAAATCTGGCAGGAGGGTGTTCTTTGCATCTTTTGCTTCTTGCTTTGCCTTTGAAAACTCACAGCAAATTACTGAAGGCAAAGGCACTGGGGCTACTGCAGTTCACACACGTGCAGCAGAAACTTGCCAGAGTTTGTCATCCAAAGCCTCCAAAGATTTATGAGCAGTGGGAATACCTGAACCTCTCACCAAGTTTGGATTTGATTAAACTGTCCTTTCACCCACTGCATCCCTGAGACTGACTGGACAAAGAGAATACTGAAAACTGGAGGAGAAAAAAAGAAGAGAGTGTCAGGAGAAAGCAGAAGTGTCAATGAGAGAGGGAGACATGAAGACCCTGGATCCTGGACATAAAGGTCTTGATAAGACTGGAATTATCAGGATAAGGAGACCAGCACTTGCAGTGAGTGGCACAAAGAATTCAGGAAGAATTTAAGGTGTTTTTAATCATAAGATTGCAGAAAAAAGAGAAGATGGTTTCTTGCTTAAGGAAGCTGTCCTGGGAACCTGATTTCAGCTGCAGAATGTAATGCAAAGGCAAGCATTTAAACCCTATTTTTCAGAAAAGGTAATTAATTTATGTTGTGCCTGGTCCACATCTAACTGGAGACACTAAAGTCTGATTTGCACAAGTGCAGAGCAATTTACTCTTTATAATAAAAACTCCTCTGAAAAAAATCAGGCCTTCCATGTCTCAAAGCTTAAATTAATTAATACTTCTAGACTTAGCATCTCTGTGCAATTCTGCATCTCTTAAAAGGGATAATATTCTCTCCTCTCAACAACGTGTTGTAAAAATAATGCATCCTACGGACTGAATGACAGAGATCACAGGAAAAATAAGATGTGCAAGGAAAAATAAGGCCTCACCTTGCAACAGCTGCTATTAATGGTGCAGTGAGGGCTCTATCAAAGCCCCTTTTGGTTCCCCAGGGATGATCCTGTTGCAATAGGAGAGCACACCCCTGCAGACACACCCCTGGTGGCAGCATGGCTGGGCTAATCTTCCATCTCCCGAGTGCTATTGCTCAAGGCTGGGATCACCATTGCTATAGCAATGGTCCACAATACTGTGTCATCATTTCAGAGAGACTGCACAACTGGATCCAAATGTGCTGATAATGAGAGTTTGATTATTAGTTGAGAAACCACAGAAATTAACGACTTAAAGACTTGACAAGCCCTCCTGGTTTTCCTTCTTCATTCCTCAGCCAGAGAGATTCTCCTCAGTTCACCCATCTTCTGAAAATGCTGCCATACCTCCTGGGTTGGCTCAGTTTCTTCAGGCCTCGAGAAGCACAACAGTCACAAACCCAATCAACCCATCCTCCTCCAACCCCAAAATATTTGAAAACCAGGAAGTAGAACTTTAAAACCAGAAAAATGAGAAATTTATTGTAACTGTGAGAGCCATAAGGGTGAGGACTACAATTAAGTGTCACAGAGTTATGAGCAGCCTGCCATACCCACCCTCACAGGGGAGAAGGCTTTGTGGTCACAGTGGAAAAAAAAGCTTTAAAGCCACAGCAGTGGCAGAAGCTAACCAACCACTAAACCAGACATTAGATGGATAAAAAAGAGCACTAACCTTAAAAAAGGGTTGTTTTTAATGTATTTGTCTAGTCCTTTTGTTCTTCTATTTTGCATTAGCTCTGTCTACTTTCACTCACCTTTCCTAAAATCTTTCCACAAAGCAGCCAGCACATCCTGGCTGGGTACCTGTGGAAAGAGTTTTGCTTCAGGATTATGAGATCCCATCTTACCCTCATTGAAAGAACAGCCTGGAACATGTGCATGTCCAAGTTAGCAAATGGGATTGTGTGTGAGTCATCGTGGCAGTGCCCCAGCACAAGGGGAAACCACCTCAAGTGATAAAACCAACCAAAGGGTGCTTGTCAGGGATTGCTGACACTTCATGCACAGATTGCTTTATATTCCTTGTGTGGCTGGAATCCCCCATTAATGCAGGGCATGAATCAAGGGTGACTGTGGAGGGCCAGATGGTGCTGAGTCTGACTGTGATTTAAATGAGACATCCATGGTACACGAGTCTTTTTGCTATTTCTTTATGCCAGGATAAATTGCAGTCTCCCAGGCATAACGTGGAAATTGCATTTTGGACTAACTGCTCCTGTCCTTTTCTGATTTCCAGGTGTTCACTGCCAGATTAATGTTAGAGGTAGGTTGCAGGTTAGGTCTTGTACACGTGTGATTTTGTATCACAGTATGGGAGTTTGAAACTATGATGAAGTAGTTTTACAGATTAAGGTATCCATATCACATCTCTGACTCCTGTAAGTTTAGTGATAAGTGCAAGGTACTTTTATGCTGAGATAAGTGTGCTATGCTAAGAAGGCTGACATACCAGTAAGCAGAAAGAAACCCCAAACTCACAGATAAAGTAACTCCCCAGTAGATGTAAACCAGTATTTACTGTAGGCTTATGCTTACCCTGCAGAAAGAGATGTTCCACAAAATGTTAATGTTTCATTTGATAAAAGAACAGGAGTGTAAGTGCTGACTGGTTCTGAGTTTTGGCTTCTGTTATCCTTTCTGTCTTGCCCCTGATGAACATTTAATTGGCTAAAGCTATGTTTATCCCTACAGTGAGCTGGCAAGCCCAGATAACTGTCTAGATTCTTAATGATATAAACAGGCACAGTTCCAGTGAGTTTAAGTCAGAAATGCTGATTTACCCAGCTAAAAGGTTGGCCTGTTACATTTAATGTTTTTATTATTTATTCTTTTTTTTTCCCATATGGAATTGTGTCTACTAGCTTCCTAACCATAAGCTTTAGAATGGCAGGCTGCATCTAGCACATGTATCTTCTTCCATCCTGCAGCACTGTAGAAGACAAAAGGGAAGAGGATTTCTTCTAGTCAGATATTTTCTAATAATCTTGTGTCAATGGGAAATCCCTATAGCTGCAAGTGTGATCTCTATGTATATAAACTTCTAGGGAAGAGATGAGAGAGCAGCAAATGCTATTCAAAAATAAATACTCTAATTCCTGGGGATTGAGTATCAGCAGAACTAGTTGTACATTGGAAGCAGCTTTTCCTGATAGCCCTCAAACACCCAGGTAATCACATGCTTCCTGCCAAAGGCAGAGTTTTTTGCCAAAGATTTTTCAGGGATACCAATTTATATCCAAAAGCCTCTGCAAGCATTGACTAATATTGGAAATTACTGACTTGGCTGCGAATACACTTGCATGAATGTTAGAAGAATTTGATTCTCTTTTGATTTTTTGCCTCCAGACTTTTCAGTTGGGGAAAAAAAAAAAGTCCATATCAAACAGACAGAACCCAGTGACTGTTACTCTTCTTTTTCCTTGCACAGGGATGTGCAATAACAACACCATGCCTGCCTGAGCAGATGAGCTGCAGGGAGGTAGTAACAGAGCAGGAGAAAACCAAGATGCTTTAACTTCATACACAGGTTGGAGAAAAATAAATCCAAGGAAAGGATTCTTGATGATGGCAACCCAAAGCTTTTTGGAGGGGCTATTAGCTGTGTGTGCAGGAGGATTTTAGCTGCTACACCAGGATGGAGCCTGAAATACTTGGAGGTGTTTGGGGAAAGGTACAGAAAGGCTGCCCCACGCTGAGCAGGGACCTTTTGTACTCTGTGGCTGTCAGATCTGAGGGAATGGAAGGCACTGAACAGCTCTGTCCCAGCTGAGGTAATGATTCTTGTTGACTGTTTTTCCCTGTTGCTGCGAAGATAGGAAGAGTCACACTGTGCCCGACATCTAAGGAGATTCCAGGAGCAATTCTCCTGAGTCAGCAGGTCCTGTGCTGCTGCTGCAGACAGAAAGCATGAGCCAGGGCTGGGCTGTCTCCAGCAAGTGATGGAGGCTCTGCATCTGCCTGGAAAAGGGACCAGCTTTCATTAGACAGCTTAAATACCGTATAAATTTGGGTAATACAGTGCAGTTGTTTTCAGTCCTGATCAGCTTTAAGAATCCCACTTTTTCCTAACTGCAGCCTGTCACTTCCTTGACTAATCCCCTCCTTTAGCTGCCTTAAGTTAACACCTCTTTATTTCAGAAATTGGCTTTTTTAGATTTATACTCCACTAATTGGCTTTTTCACCCTCTGAACCTTTTCTGCTTCCTCCTGCATGCACCCCAGCCCCTTTCACCACCTAATCCCCTCTTTCCACACTTGGATTCCACCATTCTCTTTTTTCTTCTTTTTATTTCCTCCCAAAATGAGCTCGTAGTCTTTTGCTACAATCCCCCGAGGCTCTGGTGTTAAAAATCTCTGACTTATGTTGTGGTGTTAAAAATTTCTGACTTTCCCTGACTTTCATTATCTGACACTTGTAAAATAGGCTCTGATCCTACAAACTTGTATGGACATGCCAAGCTTAGATTTGAGTGCAGTGAGACCGGTGCCTGTGTTGCCTGGTTTTTATGGTTTCATCACAAGTTGCAGGATATTTATGTTGCTGTTTCTGAAAAATCCAAATTTAAGGAGTCCATGACAGAAAGGATCTGCTTCATACAGGAAAAAAACAAGAGAAGAAAAAACTTCTAGTCCTCCTAGCTGTACAAGCAGATAGGAAGTGTAAATCATATAAACCTGAGAGTTGGAGGGAAAGTAAAAATAACTCAATTGCCTCTCTCTATATTTCAAGTCTCTTCACTGTAATCTCATAATCTTATTGAAGCTGATCCAAATTTTGAATACCTGCAGTTGGCAACGCTGAGCATGCAGTGTAAACATATTTGCAATTATTTGCACTCACTTATTAAGTTATCACTGGCTTTTTCTAAACAGAAACCAAATAAGTCAGAAAGATGGATTGCCTATACAGTAAACAGAACAATGCTGTACCCAATGCAGACAAAAGATTCAAAGAAAGGAAAACAGAGCACCAAAGCTGTGCTGTTCCAAAGGGATATTTTAGGAACATCTGGTCTCTACTGGAAGAAGCATTTCTCCAAAAATGGGGGGGGGGGAATCAAACAAAAAAGTAAAATCTTTACATGTATTCAAAAGCAAAACTTTAACGAACAGGCTTTGATCTGCAAATGTAATTAGCATTAGAATTAGAGATGGAATGGAGATTTGTCTAAAAGCATTAATTCAAATCCCACGCCTGATATTTTCTTATCACTGCTGTAATTCTAACAGTGCCTGTGGCAGATTCAGAAATCAGAAGAAAGGGACAAGGGCAGTAGGTCTCCCACTAGCAAAAAAAAAAAAAGGGGGGGGTGGTGGGAGTGAGGAAAAAAAGAGTGTGAGATGGAATTAATCCATAATATCCCCAACCCAACTCTATTTTCAATGTATGAATTATTTATCTTCCAATCTCAAAACGCCAATATATCTGTATGCACCATTACTTTGATCTCATGCCGCTACCCAGCGCTGCAACGCCTAAAATGAGATGGCTGTGGAAACCTATAGGCTTCAGGTAGATTTAATTTTAATAGCAGGCCCAAACATCAACTCCAGGTTGCCTTTGAAAAGTCTGGAATAACCTATTTTCCTGAAGCTGTTCTTCCTTTTATCCTCCTGGGACTGTGTTTGTGTGTGCACGAGGCTGCTCTGTGCTCCCAGTCATACCTGGATGAGCCAGGCTGACCCCCCTCAGGTGCAGTTCCAGCAACAGAGATCCCATTGGCCTGGTTGTTGTTTTGGGAGAGCCTGAACTGAGGTAGGAAGGTTCAAATGGTCTCCTCTGTGATGTGTGGTCCTTTGTATGAAGGTAGCTAATCGGTGTTTGAAGGGATGTTTGAGTTTAGGATTAACCTCCTTCCCGAGTCCCGTGAGCATCAGAGCATACACTGCTTCAGACAAAGCTTTTTGTTTGGCCAGCAGTAATACCTTCTGTGCCCTTTCAGTGGGGAAGGGAGGGCAGGGATGTGCTTTGATTCCGATATCATTGGGCCCCTCACTTTATTCACACTTGTTTCTAAATAAACCGGTTTCTTGATACTCTGCGAGGACTTTTAAACCTGTGCCATCCACCGAATATCACAGGTTGTATTCACTCTAAACCAGGTGGCCAGGCCACTGCTTCCAGCCAGGAGTCAGAGTTCAGACACCTCTCAAACTCCTTTCTGGCCAGTTCTTTCTGTAAATTGTGCTCTCCTTGAAACCAGAAGTAGACACATGATGATTACGCACTTACCAGAGGGATTTGAACCAAGCATTTGTAGTTTTCAAGTCAATATTTTAATTGTTATAACTGTTATTAAAATTGCAGTTTTGCTTGATCTTGTTACAGTTTTTACCTTTTTCTTTTTTTTTTTTTCTTTTTTCATTCCCTAAGAAAGAAAATAACTTTAGCAGGAACAAAGGCTGAGAGGCTGAGCAAAAGGCAGCCATAAGAGTCTTATCAAAGCCCCAACAGAGTGGGAATAATTATTCACACTCTGTTGGGGGTTCTAGAAAGACCATCTGAGGAAAAGGATCATTCAGTCTTTTCAACATGTGAAATTAAAGAAAACCACTAGAAATTCAGTACAGGGTTGGGAGGGGGAAGTAAAACAGGGGCAGCTGAGAAAAAGATGTGGCTGCTCCTCTCACACTGGATTCACACCATTAGCTGACCACTGGCCAAGCAGGCTGTGCTGGGCAGTGTCACAACAGCAGTTTCGTAACAAACCTCTGTTAATAACTTTAATGAAAGGATAATAGCAGAGCTGAACATGTGACTGTTATAAACCACATTTACCTGATGTGTTCTGTTCACTGTCTCCCACTGGTGTGCTTGTTGTTTATTCTGCAGGTCTGTAGAAAAGTGTCTCAGCTTTACCTAATCAACTTAGTTGTTCCATTTCAAACACGTTGGTGTTATCTGCCACACTGGCCTTCATTCTTGAAAGAGGAATCTCTTAAATATTCATGGTACTTACTGCTGAAAACTTTCACTTTTAACTATTTGGCTGCTGGTTTTTTAACATTAAACCCTGCCACAATTATTAATGTTGTTTCATTATTTAGCTGGACTCTCCCATCTGTCTGTAGTCATTTCTTATTTCAAATGGATGCTTTCTGAGATGAAGTCCCTCATTTTCTTAAGTTTTGTGTAAAACTTCCCCTTGTGCAATCCTGACAACACATCTTCATAGACTTGTCACACATAGACTGTCACAGACATGGATTTATCAGGTCATGGGGTTCACTGTGTCCCTAAGAGTTAGGAAACTAATTTTATCTCCATTACACAAATGGGAAACTAAGGTAGAGAGGTGTGAAATGACTTGCCCAGGGACACACAGGAGGTCTGGGCAGGGTAGGAATCAGAATATAGCTTTTAGGAGACAAGAACTAATATACTGACCACTATGTCAACTTTGGTTTTGTTTTGTAAAAAGTTAATATATATGTATATATACAAAATAATTAAAACAATTCAAAACCTGTAACCAGAGTTGAAATTTAAAATTATAACAATAACTGAATCAGCTCTACTCTCTTGTAAAGCAGGGTCTACCTATCTAACTGGAGATAGCCTTTGGCATATCAGAGCCCTACTCAACCAGCTGGGGAGTGTTTCTCCTCCTAAATTACCTCTCTGAAGTTCACCTCAGGGTAAGGTAACAAGATGCCACATTGGGCAAAGGCTGTGATTTTTTTGTGAGCTCTCCCACAGCGTTTCATGCTGAAGAGCCACCCGTGCCTGTAGCTCCCTTCCATTCTGTCAGAGGCCCTGCAAAGAGAGATGTGATTGCAGCAATATATCAAAATGATCATTGAAATGATTCGGTTTTATGATCTTCTGAAGAAAGCTGCTGGTACAGGCTGGGCTGAATGCTCCTCACCAGCCATTCCAGCAGCTCACAGTTTGCCAGCTCAGCATTTTAGTTCACGCAGTGTTATGTTTAGGAATTATTAATGAGGGGCTTGCAAGGCACAATTCAAGTCAACACTGGCAAGATTAAAATCTCCATTTCGGATGAAAACCTGTAATTGGTTCTTGGGTGCTTGGGAGTAGTTTTTACAGTAACTTAGCAGTTGGCCTTGTCTTAGAGATTAGGTTGGTTTGTGCCTGGGTGGCACCTCACCTGCAACTACAACCACACTGAACGCTGCTCCTACTGAAAAACCTTTCCTTCTGACTGAAGAGGCCTTTAAATAAGCCCATGTAAAATTAAAGGTGATCCCCCTGTCCTTTGGGCCTCCACTAGGAAGCTGCTTCTTGAATTTGTTAAACAAAAGACACCGCACAGTTTTCTGGCCTGGAGTTTTCAAAGATTTGCTGAGAAACAAGTTAATGAAGTGCAGGTTGAGTCCATAGGTAAAGTACCAACCAGGTCTCTGAGTCACTGCTTTGCCTCTGACCGGCTCCTGGAGGTAAAGGATATTAGTTATTCTTAGGAAGTAACAGGACTTCATCTCCCCAGTGTGCCTTGGGAGCTCTGCTCAGAGCTAAAAGGTTTTTCCAAAATGTTGGCACCTTGTTGCCAAGTAAAAAGCCCTTCTTCACCTTCTTTTCAAAATCCTGGGGAATGAGTATAATTTGCAGTCACCAGACCATTTCTTACAGCACTGGGGCTGCTGTCTGTCTGCCCTTTAACAAAATGTCCGGGAATTTTGAGTGCCACGCTTGGGATCCTTGGCCAGGAACAACGGAGCACTCTGAGGAGAGAGTGGTGCAGACAGCCCATTGATCTTAGGGCTGGGATTCCGTGGGCTGGCAGCTGTGGAGAAGGGTTTGTTAGCTAAGGTAGAACACTAAGCTCAAGATTTACTTTATGTGGGGTTGGGGGGGAAGTTTCCAGTCTGAATTCGTATAAAGGAAACCAGACCAGAGCCTGAAAACAGCCCTGCACTGGCCAGAAAACTGAACTGGGTGATGTAATCAAGTCACCCACCTGTCTGACTGGTGCAATCCTAAGAACAAACAGAATCTGAACTGTTCACTGATCTGTGCCTCGTGTTACATAATATTTTACCATTTCACTGTGTGCATTTTGCTGGTGTCTGGCTGCTGTGCCAGGCTGTGCTGAGGGAGTGACAAATGGCAGGAGACAAAGCAAAACCAGGGATTTGAGAGGTGTTTGCTAGAGGTGGAGGCTGGAGGCAGAGCCCAGTGTGCCTCACCAGCTAAAGGTCAACTGCCCAGTGCCTTTTGCACTGTATGGACTAAATCTGGTCGGGTTTGTGTTAGTAAAATTGCACATCCCCAGCATAAAATTTTACCCGCAGGCCTAGCTGAGCTGTGTTATAAATGTGCTGTATACCAAGGGAAAAGTATTCTCTGGTGTCAAAAAATTGTTGGTGTTGCTTTGATTATTTTTTTTTTTTTTAAGAAAAAACACTTTCAAAGCGAAAAAGAGGATTTTTTTTTTTTTATCTTAAAGGGATAAAAAGCAGCAGGGAGTTGCTTTCCTTAGTCTATATATGCCCTTTAAAATCCAACACTGAATACCCTATTAATTTATTTTCCCCCTTTTCCCATCATCACATGTCGAAAAGTGCCCGTCCTATTGCAGATCTGCAGCTGACTTATTATTAGACCCAAAGCAGTGATGGAGGAATTAGGAACAAGTGGTTTTTTTCCCCCCCCTGTTCTCCCCAGCAGCAGCCACGGGTGACCACATGGCAAAAGCCCTGCTGATTTTTCCTCCGGAGCGAACTAAAGCAGATCAGGTCTGTCTCTCTCCACTGACACACAATGTGGGGATGTGCTGCTGTTATAACCCCTGTGCCACAGTTATTGTTAGCAGGTCAAAGCACTGAATATCAATAGACTAATTCCTTCACCCCTCCAACCCGTTCTCTGACTGGAATGTACACTTCTATTGCACAGCTTTCACCTTTGGCCCTTCACCATCTTCATGGCTCCGCACTTCAAAGAATTCTGCTCATGTAGAAAATGCCTTATTGAAGGAATGGTCATAGCTGCACAATTATTTCGAAAAAAACTCCACATTGTGTTTCAGCTGAGGACAGGAGAACTGGCGAAAGTCTGAATCGCTTTCAAGATTCAGATCTAAATCCTGAGGTTTAGAAATATGAAAGCCAGAACTACAATAGTCCAAACACACAGAGCCTATTCTTTGCACCTTGAAATGTGGGAAATTAAAGAGCTGCTCTCAGTTTGACTACTCACCTTTCCATTTTCTGAGGCACCCAACAAAGTTCCCTCTGCTAATGAATACAGGTTTTGATTGTTGGATTACACAGATTATTTTCTGTCATCTTCAAGTCCTTTAAACAATTGCTTCCTTTGAAATCCCTTATGCAAGAAGCATATGACCTTACAACACTCCTGTTTCTCTTTTGTGTTTAACATCACAGCCCTCTCTGTGGTTATATACAATGTGGGGAAAGCTATAGGTCAGGGCTGTGAGGTGGTAGCTAAAAACGCAGGGCGCCCAACTATTGAAGCTAACACAAAATACACAGAAGAAAAGAGGCTACATGGAAAATGATTTAAAGGTAAACATTACTTTTTGTATCACATTTTGTTACAGTTCCAAAAAAACCAAGGAGCAGAAGGTTGTACGCAGGGCAGGATATAAATCAAGGGACGCCAGAAAATTAAATGGGATGTAAACTCAAGCGCTGAAAAAAAATCTCAAATTAAAACTTGTTTGAAGTGTGGTCAAGAATATCCATAATGGTTGGAATTTATCCTGGAAGACCATTCCTGCCCCCACAATCTTTCTTTTTCCCTCTCTTTCTCTCTTTTCTCTGTTCCCTGCCATGTTCCCCTGCTAGTGCACTGATACCAACCTCTCATGAATTTTCCATAAGCATTTTGCCTTAACCTGCCTTTCTCCCCCAACATCCTTCTCTCTTCCACACAGGTATCCAGCTGCCCCTCCAACTCTGACACTTTTGCTCTGGGTGGACAAGCTGGGCCAGATCACCCAAGACAAAACAGCAGAGACACACCTGAGTCTAACAGACAAATAAATTCCCCCAGAATCTAGTGCTCAAAATGCTTCACATATCCACAATACCTTTCATTTTAGCACAATACTGAACTTATTCTAAAATAGAATGATCTGATTTTGGATGTCTTTAGGGAGCAGATGGGTAATATTTAGAGAAACTGAGGCATTACTCTTACACACCAAGGAATATTAAGTGCCAGTGAAGAGCTGAGGAGTATTTTCAATTCCCTGTGAAGCCACAGACGTGGTTTAAACACAGGGAAACTTTCAGATATATTGGTGGACGGTGAATCTTCTTTTGGCAAGTGCTTATTGTGAGATTTGTTGTGCAGCACGATTCCTAGATTGGGATTTGAATGCAGGAAAATGCTCTGGGCACAACAGGCTTGAAACAATAAATTGAACTTATCTTTGTCCAACTCAGCGTTTAGAAATTTTATTGGCAGAGACTCGCAGAAAGGAACGAGAAACCATAATTCAGCAAATTCCTTCTATCACTGCTCAACTTTCTGTCCTCATAGTAAATTATTCACCTCAGCAATGACTCAGTTAGCAAAAGATTAAAGGCTGGATTCTGGCCCCCTTGCTGTTCTCGGTGAGCGTTATGAAGCATCCTGTTGAATGCTACAAAAACCTTGCTGAGGGTAGTGCAGCTCTGTGTGAAGAAAGGTATCAGTGCTTGTGTTCACAGCCACAAAAACTCCTCGAAAACTCATTTGTCAGGCAGCTCTCGGACCTGTGTCCCAGTGAGAGCTGAATTTCTCAACCCAATACCTCAGGAGGGGACTTTTAAGGAGCAACCTCAACCACCACGCTCTGTCTTACCATTTTTGGTTTCTGTACAGGTAAATATAAACACCTGACATTTTACAGTGGTGTCTGTGTGCTCCACACCACTGCTTTAACCTTTGCCTTCTGAGGGGGTTTGGGTTGTGATCACTTAGGCAATGCCTGTGTGCCCTGTCGTGACAGCAGTTTTTGGGTTTGCTTCCTGAGTCTTATATGCAAAACCTCTTTAGTAAACAACAGTATTTTGCCTTGTTACTCACAGGATCAAAGTGGTCTGCAAAATGCAGAAATATGACCCTTCCCTTGTCAATACAGGGCAACAAAAAACGAGATTTCAGTGTAATCAGCCATGTGCAAGTTCTCCTGCTAAATAAATCAACCTCGTGAAACTACAATTATTAAACTAGATGTATTTGACTCCACAAGCCTTTTGTGAACCTGTTCCAAATTTAAGCAGATAACACTCTGAATGGAAAATTGCAGGAATAAATACTTTTTTTTTTTCTGTAACAAGTTCATGGCATGAAATTAACATTCTATGACTGTACCTGAACCTGCAAAATCCAACAGGTGAAAATTTTTATTTGGGTTTTTGATTTGCTTTGTATTTTTTCCCAGCTGTCCTGTAGAGCTTAGTAAAAGGTACAGAGCCCTAACAAATGGCTCAAAAAAATCCACATAGCGCAGAAGCATTTTATCCTAAGGCTTTTTAGTAAAATTTTAGATGAAAATAGTTGCTTAGGAAGCAGTTTGAATTTGGCTACTTGTAGCATCACAGTTGACTGTCCTTTGCCTTGTGCCCTGTGTGATCCATGTGGAGCAAACTTGTTGTTAGATATTTCCATCCTGATCATTGTAAGCATTTTGTATTAACTGTGTCCTGCTGGGCAGAAGGGAAGAGGCAATGAGGGGGTCACATGTAAAATGTTCAAAATGAGCAAACAGATTCAAAAAATTTAAGGACCAGCACCTTCCTTCCTAAGGGAGGTGAAAGCCCAGCACAGGTAACTCACAGGTACTCCCAGGACGCTGCACTGGGAGTAATTTTGGCTGGCAATAATCCCTAAGAAACACAGTGTTTCCATGTCTTTGTTGAAAGTTAAAGTGATAAAATTCCCACAGCGTATTTTGGAATCCAGAACTGTTTGGCAACTCATAGAAAACAACCCATACACTGTGTAGGCACTGATGTTTCATCCTGAGCTGAGGGTTATCATTTCAGCTTACTGGAAAGCACTTGATGCAGCCAGTTCCTTTAAAAATATATTTTGTTGGAAGCTGTTAGAAAATTCAATAAAGAGACTTTGATCATGATCCATTCATTGACTTTCTTGGACTAACTTTTATATGGGATTTAAAGTGGATTTGAAGCTTCTGTTTCAAAAGCAAAGCATATTTTCCAAATTCCTGCAGTGCCTCATGGCATCAGCTTTGCTTTTGAAATAGAGAATGAGGATGCAGAGATATTAAAGCTAAGCTCAGAGAAACATGATTTTTCACCCCCTCTAGAAAAACAGGAACATCCTTACTCTTCCTTTGAATACATAATTAGTGCTAATTGAAGCCACATGTCAGAAATTTATGCAGCAGGACAGGATACAGAATGCAAAGGGTTTTTCCTATCAGTGCCAGAGACAAGCAAATGAAGACCTGCAGTTTTTCCTCCTCATGGATCCTCCTGTCACATGCAAGACCTACAAGTTGTAAGTGGTCCTGTAGCCATACACGGTCCTCATAAACAGTTCCCTGATACAACTGTGTTGGTTCAAATCATCTTTTCTCCCCTGTCCTGTTACATGGAATTCAGGGAGGCTTCTGGAGAAGCCCCAGAGTTACAGAAAGTATTGTTTCCATGTTGATTCCTAGTTCCTGCCTCCACAGTGGTCCTACTAACTAGGAGAGCTTAGTCCCAAAAAATTCTCCCTGCTTTCTTTGATAATATAATGTAGGTATCTCATAAACTCTGGAAATATCTTAATTTCCAAATTAAATACATGCACCTACAGGCTTTTTGGACAGTTACCACTCAGCAAAATTTCCATTGAATTGTCCAATTGGTATTCTTAACGAAGAAGGATGTCCTTCCTACAAAAATCATAATCCTTTCTTCAAAGTTTTATCACCAACCTGAAGTAATATGAGCTTCTCAGAGAGAAAAAAACCCCAACAACCAGCTTTATCTTTTGAGCAAAACATCTTTTTTCCTTAAGTTCATCCTTATAAAAGACTAAAACATTTCATCTCCCATAATGGCCATAATGAGATACCCAGCAATAATGACTGAGCTCAAACAACAGGTAACAGAAGAGGCAGTTAAAGCAGCTTTGTTAAATGTTGCTACCTGAACTGACTGCAATAAAACAGCTTCTGCTTAATCCTGTTGAGGACTAAATTAAAAGCTTGCTTAAAAAACCTCAGACTATTTGATGTGACTTCATGCCAGGACTGAACTCCTTAGTGCTCTTTGTGGCATCCAGAGAGACAACAGGCTGATGCCAGCAAACAGCAAGGTCTGGAGGGTGTTGTCCTTCCCACACATACCAGTTCAGGAGTGACTCCCACCAGTGCTAACTCGAGTCACATGTCTGACTCCCCCATTCAGCAAGATGAGAAGAATACTTTGTACAAAATTCCCGTTCGGTCTTTAAAATTTTCCAGCTGTTAAGCAATTCCCTGGATCCAAATCAAAGTCTGCAGATGCTCTGGGGGTAAAATCTCTGCTGAACGAACAACACAGTCTGGATGGAATTGGGTTATTAAGAACACTCATGATGGCTCCATGAATTTGCCTGGATGTGGATCAGCTGCTCCTGATTCAATCCTATGCTACATAGTTAAGTCCTTACATGCTTGCTGTCACTTTTTTTTTTTTTCTGATATGTTGTGTTCTTACTGCTTGCTTCAAAATTCTTAGGTGTTCCTTCCCTCCCCCTCAATCTGACAGTACCAAATAACCCACTGAAGAGGTATGTCCAGACTAATGGGACATGGAAATGGAACCCAATGCCATTGCCAGCTTTGGGAATGTATATCTACAAGGCAGCCCCACGTTTGTTAAAGTGACAAAACCCCCAACAACCTACCAGTTCTCTGTTTGCTGTAGGTCCAAAGGAGTATCTCCTTTACTCTGGAACTGGAATAATAATGCATTGCATCTGTACAAGGAGACTGAAAGGAAAAGAGGTCTAGAATGTGATCTGTCCTTACTCATTCGGGGCCCAGTTCAGCAAAGTGCAAATCAAATTCTTAATTTTCAAATAAAATCAAGTGGTTTTAACTGCATTGCATGTGCTGGGTGAAATTCCTCCTAACAGTGAGTAAGCCCATAAAGGCATCCCACAGCAGCACTGGTGGGTATTTCATTCACAGAATAACTACAGCTACTAGAAAATCTTCCAATTCCAGACAGAAATAAAGCTCAGGCTTTATGGAAATAATTTTACCTCTCTGCCTCTGTTTGCCCATCTGTAAGATGAGGATATTAATGCTGAAATGGCATTAACCCTTTGCAAACAAATAAGCCTTTGCATTACTGGTTTTTACTGGTTTAAACAAACCACGACTTCACACAGGGCACTAAGGACAAAAAAAAAAATCAATGTAGAAAGAAACTGCAGTGTTAAATGTCATCTCTGATAGAAGGAGACCAAAAACTAGGGAGGGGTTGTGGTCTGAAGGGGCAGGAGGACCAGCAGAAGTGGCTCCTCCTTGCAGCCTCCAGGCTTTTGGCAGCACTGGGCTCCATCTGGGCTCACTTGTCCTGCTGCAAAGCAGTGAAAATTCATTTGCCCTCAGTTTTTTGTGAGTTTTTTTTTTTTTTTTCTTTGATGCGTTTTAAACTTAGAACTGAAATGGAAAATTGTGAAATTTGGTGTAATTAAGTGTGATGAGCTTTATGGCGGGTTTTGCTTTATGCAAGTGCACGTGTGAATTCTGCAATCAGAAAGCAGCTTTCCTATATGAGACTGACCATTTAAAAGGGTTGTTCTGGAATCAAATTACTTTATTTTTCTGCACAAAACTTGCTCAGTATAAAGATTTGTGTTCAGAAGCAGATAAAGGAAATCCAATAAACAAGTAAAGTAAAACCTTCAATAAAGTCATATGCCAAGAAAGACTTGAAGAGAAACTGTTTAGCTGTTCCAAAGTAATCATGTTACATAGTGGCAGCAGTTTGGTGCAAAGCACCAAAAAACTTGAATTAATAGGAGGATTTGGAGAGAGAATTCAAATGGAACTACAGAAATATTTCTGAGGTTCATAGTTTCATTCTCTGACAAATTGTTCCTTCTCCAAAGATAGATCTTTTTAAAGGGTAATAATGGACATAAATAGGATGTGTCTTTTTTTTTTTTTGAGTATGAAGACTTTAGTTTTCACTCCTTAAAATATCATAATTCATTTCTTGGGCGTAATATAATGTACAAATATTAGATTTGCATTACATGGTTTGGTGAGGGCAAAGAAGAATTTCTACTGTACTGGACAGAGGGTAAATGAAGGGAAGAAAACACTCTGCTACAGTGCAAGAACTATTCATTAATGACACTAAAAACTTTGAGGGAAAAGAACAAAAATCTCTAACATTCTGCTTACTAGGTTGAAATAAAAAGTCCTAAAAAGTGTTTGTTTCACAATGCATGCATGAAGTTGGAAATATTCTATCAGCAGCTAATACTGCTTTTTTTTCAGCCTGTGATTTCTTGTGTTTTCCAGGAAACATCTGCCCTTGGCTTTAGTCAGAAGCAGAAGACAGCACAGATGATATTTCTATAAGGTGAGTTCCATTGTCTTCAATATGTTCTAAGTAAAATTCTGGAGCCCTTATGGAACCCTTATTTTTATATCTATATATATAGATATAGATATATAGATATAAAACCCCTGTACCCCTTTCTAGGTTCTTTCAAAAGCCCAACAAGAAATCGTGAAATGCAAATTCAAATATTCATTCCCCTTTATGTACATTTAACCCCAGCTCTGCCTTCATATGTTCAATCTGATCAATTTAGTAATGACTCTTGTCATTTAAAAAATACACCACTGTAATAATAATTATGCCATGCAGGAACAAAGCACGGATGAAAAATCCCAGTTGATTTTGCTGGGGTTGGTGTTTCGTTTTGGGAATGGTCTCCCTTGGAACTGCTCCTACTGGTGTCAGTCCTTGCAGGGTTTATGTTGCTTCCCAGGCAGAACTGGGGGTTCTGCAAATCCCTGCAACTCCAACGGGTGTGCAGTGTTTGTAATGAGGGAAATTATGTCCTATATTGCAATGCCCAAGAGTCTTTTGAGTTTTTCAGTGTGTTTTATAACTGTTTGTGCTACCCAGCTTAAAAAAAAATAAATTAACAAAACAAAACAAAACAAAAAGCTGGTAAAAGAGACAATTAAATGACTTAGGTTGAGATGCTCCATAATTTATTGCAGATCTATGAGAGAACACTTGTAGAACCCATTTAATTCATTTAATAGTAATGCAAACATTGATATAAATTAAAACTCCAGAACGCTCTCTCACATCTTTTCTCTCCCCATGAGAGGTGAATGAAAATGATTTATTACCCATAGATTATAATTGCTTAAAATAGGTTATGATGTAAGGAAAAAAAAATTCTAATCCCTTCTACGAGGCAGGAGCAAAATTCTACAGACAGAGAAATTACATCTAACGCCAGTGTGTTAAGGAAGAAACATTCTTCTTCTCCCTTTGGGGAAACTCTAAGAACATCTTTTTAGAACTGTCAAAATTCACAAGCTGTAATAAATTATTCTTTTTCATTACCCATTTATTAAGCAGGCTGTTTGGTATAATAGCAGAAAAATTCTGTCTAATTTTTCCAGTATTACACTACTGTGATTTCTCATTTGGAACAGACAAGTTATCAAGAGCGGCGATGTGTTTTATTTTGTACGTTGGTACCATCTTTCCTCTGAATTCTGATGAAGGCAACTTTTGAAGCATGTGATGCTCTGCCTGTCAGGGGGGTTGTGTGCCAAGGAGGTGGGCTGGCTCCTGAAGAAAAACAGACCACTAAAAAATGATGACAAAATTTAGGAATGTTGTAAATATTGGCTACAAGACGCTGCAGGGATCTGATTAACTGTAATGCTAATGTGACATTCTGAAGGAAACTTTATGCTGGATAAATGGATAAAACCCAGGTTTAAGAGATGAGAAATCTGGAATGAGGTCCTGGCTCCATCACAAAGCTCTGTATGATTCTGAGAGAGTAATTTATTGACTATGGTAATTCAATATATCATAAACATAATTATATGACTATAATTTATGTTGTGTTACATATATATTCCAGTAAAGATGCTTCAGCCTTGGTGGTGAAAGTGAAACACCAGTGACTTTGCTTTTATGAAATGAAAGTAAAAATATATCTTCTTTTTGCTTAAGCTTTAGTGAAAGTGCACACTCCACCCAAGTTTATTATGTGTAAAGGGATCCAAAGTTATAAACCACACTGTAAGCAGTGATCACCATGGCTTTACTCAGAGCACTCACTTGTCATGGGCCACACTGTGTTTGTCCTACCCATGCCCAAAATCAAATGTCTGAGCTGTAATACTAAAAATTGCAAGTCCACTTCCACACCCCATTGCTGTGCAGGCTCAGGGGAGGTGTCTGCCCAGATCCTCAGCTGGCAAAGTGAAATTCCTGCAGGACCCAGGATACCTCACCGTGCTTCTCCTGAGCTCACCACGTACCACATAACTACACCCTGTAGCCCAAAACCGTGAATGAAGAAGCAACAGTGGGAACAGATGGCTGCAAGAACATTTTTAGGAGATATCTGTGAGCCCACTGGTCCCCCTCCACCTCTCAAAAGGGACATGTAATGAAAACAGAAAGAGAAAATAAAAGCTACCTATCTCTTGCCCCGAATGGCAACGACAAGGCACGAGTGTTGCCTTGTTGGCTTTGGTTGAAAATATATAAATAAATGCTGGTTATAAAACCCACATTGTATCTTCACAGCCAGCAGCGACATAAAGCTGCTTTCTTCAGCTAGGAAGTGGATTACATTTTTATAACTAATCCTCAGCTCTTTGACTGAAAAGATTTGCTAAGCCCCCCCCTTCACTACTTTTTCTTTTAGGTCTGTGCACTCCAAAAGCTTCCTTCCACCTTCTTCCTCCTGCTTCCCAAAAGTAAATGCACGGCTTTTTTTTGAACTTACAGTACATAACTTTGTTTGTGCCTTGCATTGTTAAGCAGGATTCACAGACAGGGGGAAAAAAAAAAAACAACCCCAACACCCAAACAACTCTTTGCTTCACTGATCCATAAAATCATTATAGGCAACATTTCAGTTTCAACAAGTGCCAAAAATTCTCCCCCCTCCCCGATTATAAAAAATAAAGCAGAAACAAAAATAACAAGGCTATTAATCTTTCATTAAGTTAAAGGGATGAAAAGGAATCGCTTAAAGTATCATTCTTTACTTGCACCACAAGATTGGATGCCCCCTGCTAACTTCAAAGGCTCTAAAAGAAGCTGGTTAATATTGTTGGCACAGAACCAGATTGTGGTTTATTTTAGTTTTTCTGATTTTTTTTTTTTTTCAACAAAAGAAAACATTAAGGGTTGGACACTGATTGCTGAGGAACAGCTATTGAAAGAGGGGGCCTTTTGTGCTTGCTACCAGTAATACGTCAATTTTCAGACATGTAATAGCAGCTCCAAAAATCGTGTCAGTCACTGCACGAGGGCAGAAGTCTGTAACACTGCTCCTGTTTGTTCTGTGGTTTCAGATCAGATACAAATCACTCTTTTGCCAGAGTGCTTGGACTTGCCACAGCTTCACTGAAATATGGACTACACGCATCCCAAGAGAAGTAACAGATCCCCCATGAGCCACAGAGTCACTCACCTGCTTCCCCACACCACTGCCGCTCCCTTCTCATCCCTCCCCAGCCCCAAAGTTTGTGTGTATTGAAAACAAAGCTAATTGCTACTGAGTGACATAATTTTGTGGTTATGTTTCTTTGTGCAGGGGTTTTCTTTGCAGTGTAGTGCAAGCTGTTAAGCTGCCGATTGTGGTTGCCGCTGCCTGGCAAAAGGGTAAATAACAAGGAGCAGGGAAAGGCAGGCAGGAAGTGTTTGTGATGGTTTGATGATGTGCTGATAGCTTAATGCGCTTGGCTGGGCTGTGCGGGGCAGGCTCGTGGAAATCCCTGTTGCTCGCTGTGCGTGTGTGGCAGAGGAGGGGGGGGGAAACATTCCATGTATTTGCCTCTCTTTTTCAGATAAAGAAATGGCTCAGTCCCCATCACACAGCTTCAGACTCTTCCCTTGAGTGGATAGTGAGGAAATACAGGCAAAGTGAGGGCTCCTGGGGGTTTAAGCACCTTAATCCCTTGGGTCTCAGCACCTTAATTCCTTGGGTCTCAGCACCTTAATTCCTCGGGTTTGAGCACCTTAATTCCTCGGGTTTGAGCACCTTAATTCCTCGGGTTTGAGCACCTTAATTCCTCGGGTTTGAGCACCTT
>JAWWLV010000038.1:13537064-13560428 GCA_035041135.1 Platyrinchus mystaceus
GGACTCTGTGAAAAAAATTACTTCATCCCTATTTCGTGTTGCCTTTTCTGTTTAATCTCTGCTTGACATGAAAGAGAGGTATGTCTCAGCCTTTTATCCAACTAAAATGAAGCTGCTATTCTTTCCTTAGTTCCTTCAGTTTATACTTCCTTTCTGCAGCTAAATCTTAACCAAGGAGGGAGTTTTCCATCTGGGGAAGGACTGAAGACCACAGAAATCATGACATCTCCAGCATGAAGTGGAGTCAGCAAGGGGGAAAAGTTGAGTGTGGAATCAGGAGCAGGAGGTCCTTCTTGAGTGCTGAAACACAAAAAAGTAAGAAATTCTTTTTTCTTTGCCCAAACTCAAAGATTTTACAGTGGCATCATTTGCGTGAGGGTAAAATACCAAAGGAGTTGCTTGTGTGCAGAGATACTGCAAAATACTGTGTGTAAGCAAACTTTAACTAATATATTCATTTCAGCAAGAATTGTGAGTTCTGATCTGACTTGGATTCTCCAGGGACTGCATGTCAGACAAATGCTACAGAAATCAAGAGACCAGATGACCCACTTCTCTCTAGCTCCAGGATAAAACCCCACTGCTTTGGTAGCCCCATCCAAACAGGCTGTAAATAATCATTCTTATGAAAAACAGGGGGGTAACACTCACTTCAAAAAGTACTTCACAAATCTGAAAACTTCTATTAAATAACCAACCATGATTAATGCACTTGGCTGTAGAAATCAATTATATTTTAAAAGCAAATCATGAAGGAGACTTCATAGTTGTTTTCTTTTACAACTGATATGACAGATCAAAAATGCAAACGCTACAAATACTGAACTGACTAGAACCCAAATATAGCTTAAATGCACTGATTTATTTTACAAATGTAGGACATCCAAGCAACAAACTATTGTTCTGCAGAGGCAATCAATGGCACTTAAGAACTTTACAGCTCATATCAACTCAAGCCAATGCATAAACAGAATCAAGGGGCATTTAATATGCTACATAATAGAACTTGAAATGAAGTTGACCATAAAATGTGTATAATCTAAACTGCAGAAATCACTCCACTTTAACGATCTGTTCCCTAAAAAGAATATGTAAAGTGTTTAAAAGATTTAGCAAAATGTGTGCATAGATTGAATAAATCATCATGGGTATCAATTATATCTTGAAAATGGTGTACAGCTCTTATAACATCAAGGACTGGTTTTAATTACAGCTGCAGTGTAACTAATATTTTCTTAATTTTAATGAGTGTTGTCCTATTATAGGATTAACTTGTGCTGAAGCTGGAGAAGCCAAAAGAATTTTCAATTAAAAGAATTGCAAAGACATTTGGGAGGTACACAGAGAACAGCACATTGTTTTGAAATGTATTGGATTTTGGCCCAAATGCTGTTCCACTTTCTCACTCCATGAGTCATCTCATGGGACTGCAGCAAACAAGATTTGGGGTTTTTTTTCCAGAATTGTAAAAAGTAAATATTGCAACGCTCTGCAAGTACAAAGCTGTAGTAAATTCCTGTCTGTACAAGAGAGATTTACACAACTAAAATGATCACAATACATCACTATAATCCAGAATAGGGAGGCCCATCAGTAACACCAACTCTTTTCAGTTCTTGTGTTTAGTTGTAACTCCTGCTCCATTGACAGGCTGTATTTATATTCAGTATGTACCGCTGCAACACTGATGCAGCAGCAAAAGTTCTTAAGTGAAATATTGTGTAAAGGTCAAAGAACCACTTAGAAAACTCCTGAAACAAAAACAAACCCCCCAAAAATTGACTTTGCAATTATCATTATAATTTCAAAGCATTTTAGCATTTTATTATTAAAAAGTGACACAAACTTAGTTAACTACAGACCAGGGCAGAGAACCAGTGGTTTGAGAGGTGACAACAGTCTATTTTGTGGGTGCTCTACTGTCCCCCTCTTTGCCTGGCTTTCCTAAAGGGTGTTCATGGTCATTGCTATTTATGTTGAGGATTTTTTTTAATTTTGGTCCATTCTTTGGCTACTGGTCATGAACGAGGTCTAATGTGGGACACGAAGAAGATGGATTTTATGATCCACAATTTGGGGGAAGCAGCTGGGTTTGTGTAAACACATGAAGCGTTAGTGCAGAGATTAGAAGTCATCATTCAGCCTTGAAAGTGGGCTTTGAATACAGGAGGACAAGAAACTTAATATTTCTGTTAAACTTAGACTGTAAAACTACTAAATTAAAGGGAGAATTCCAAACTGAAATATTGGTGTTCTTGAGGCAACTTCCACACCTCAGGCCTATGATTTCTGTGTGCTAAGGACACAAACATTTGCATTTGGTGTCTCATTTTTCTTCAGCAAGTTTATTTCCTCTGCCTTTTTCATTAAAAGAGCTGGAGTGTGTATTGAGAACATTATCTTGCTTATACAAAAGGAAAACCAGATAATAGGTGCTTCTTAAGTCTCCTACTGCTGGACAGCCATAATATTGAAGTCATAAATGGGCAAATGTCAAAGCAGGTTTCCTGCTATGCCTGACTCCCTCTAATAATTAGGTGCTGTTTTATTGTTCTGGGACTTAGCTGGGAGTCCAGCTGTCAGCTGACATAAACTGGTAATGGAAGGACCACATTCCTTACAGCAAGACAACTCCCTTCAAAATTCATGGCATATTTACAGCTGTCAGATTTGCAGTATCAGGTTTCAGACTATAGCTGTGCACAGCAAAAAAATATCTGACCCTCATGTGACTGCACTGCTAAATGCTTGTATTTGACTCCAAAAAATTATATTCATACAAAATAAGGATGATCAGACCCTCCATCCAGCTGTGAGTGGGCCTTGCACTGTTTCAGAAGAACCAAAAAGCTCCAGTGCCTGGCTGGCAGTTCTCCCATCCATGGAATCAGAAAGAAGCCCCATGGAAAAGTGCAGTCCCCAGCCACCACAGCAGGTATTTGGAGCAGCAAGACACTAACATAACTTAGCAAGTTGCTAAAAAGCAAGTAAACATGGAAAAAGTCAACTGCAAGAGTTGTTGGGAGCATATCCCTGTGCAGACAGACAGCTCTGATCTGTATTTGCCGAAGGAAAAACGCAACAGCCATTTATGCCTCACCTGTCTTGTTGCTGTTTGAAAGGGGTTTTACCACCCTACCACCCCTTTTCAGGCTCTCTCTCTAGACTCCTGTGACACTGCAAAGGGCAAAATCCTCCTGTTGGGTCTAACAAAGGAGAACTTTCCCATCCTGACCTATCTGTTCTTTGAAGGTTCCAGGTGGCAACACCAGTGGAGTGCCTGCTAGAGAAGCTGTTGTGCCAGAGCTATTTCCCGGCTGAAGGGACCTTCAGTGACTCAGTGGGGCTGCTGTGGGGCTGCAGCAGGAGCTGACTGGTTCAAGGTGACTCTTCAGAGGTGCACTGCAAGGACAAGGTCTGTGTTCCCCCATCCAAGCAGGGCAGCACACAGGGATGATCATTTTGGACACCTCTCACAGCCGGAGCCAATTCGGATGGCAGCAAGAAGAAAACACAGGAGCTGCCGTCCCCTCTGACACTGGTGGGAGATGTCCTGCACTGGGGGAAAGGTGGGAAGGGTGAGTTCTCAGGGACAGGCTCTTCAAGAGGTGTTCTTGAAAAGGAAGAAGTTACAAGTACTACAACTACTTGCTGCTCCAGCCCAAAGGTACTCCAGTTTAATGCTGGGGGATTATTACCTCTTTGTGTACTTAACAAAACATGTCAGTAATGTGCTGTACAAAACCTTTCCTGTGGCAGCTGTCAGACTTGTTATAAGCTGCAGTTGAGCAACCAGTCAGGACATGTGGTTTTCTTGGGGAGAGGATTGTTGTGAGGATTGCTGGGTTGCTTTATTCCAGAAAATCAAATTAGCTACTTGCTATTCCATATTCTAGCAATAACTGCCTGCTGGAAAGGCATCCTCCTTCAGCATGGACTTAGGAAAACAAGGCAAAACCAGCTCAAAGTGTTCAGGAAGAACATTCAGAAAACACTGAATCCTCAACATCTCTGTCCTTAGCCTTCAGCCTATGAAACCTTCTCTGGTATAAGTGGCACCTTTTTTTCCTGGGCAGAATCTATAAGGGCTCTCTCATATTGTCAGAAGAAAGGTAAGAAAACAGAGTTTGGGTAGAGAATTTATTTGCCACAGCAATCTACTGGACATAGAAATTATAAAGAAAAGTTAACTGAAAAGAAAGGCAACCCCTAACATATCAGTAAACAGTAGGAGTTTACCAACAGCCACATACTGACCCTGGTGAAGATGTTAATTCACTTTAGTGGTTATTTGAAGAGGGAAAAGGCAGAGTGAAAAAAAGCACAAACAACATAAGATATTTTTCTGCTTTCTAAACACCAGCTAATCATTCACCCGACTTTTTGCTAGATAAGAAAGTTCTAGTGGTGGCTATTTGTGAGACACTTAATGCAGTGAGACTTTTTTTTTTTAATTATTTTTGCCCAGGAGACAAATGTGTAACCATATGATTTTTCCCCCTGCTATGTTAAAAATGCATTTATATTTTTTCAAGCACACCCCGATTAAAGAGGGCACATCTGTTTTAAGTCCTTCTTTATGAAAATTACTGAGCTTCCTCTGAAAGCTTATCTTTTAATTTCAAAATTCTTTGTAGCAATAACTTAGATAATAACCAACCATATTTCTGTCTTCTTTAGAAAAAAAAAAAAAAAGAGAGAGAGAAAGAAAGAAAGAAAACCATTTTGAGCTTTGAACTCCCCCTCCCTCCTCTCTCTGGGTCTCCTTTGAAAAGGCCCCCCTCATTTGCGTTTAAAATGGATGTTTCATACGGGTTGATTAGTGTTAGTGTGGGATACCAGCCGCTCCGAGCCCAGGGCTCAGCTTGAGCCCTGCGGATTATTCATCAACTTCCCCGGCAGGGGGGACCCTGCCTCTCTCCCTGCTCAGCACCAAAGTGTTCAGCTTTGCTTTTTAACATTTTTTTTCTCCCCACCCCCCCTTTTCACAAAGTTGGGTTTTTTGGGGCGGGTGGATTTCCCCCCCCACACACACTCCTTCTTCCCCATGAAGGGGTTATTTGAGTGTGCAGAACACCAGAGCACTTTTAATAGCAAACCACCCCCTCCCTGGGCAGCTTTCCTGGTGTGAATAGCACAGAATGGATCAGGACATATTTACCATATGTCTGTCTGGCTCCAACCATTGTTTAAGGCAAAGATCATTTAAATACCTAAATTGGGACTTAGAGAGGCACTGGCTTTATCACCACATTATGGCCATATTATAGCATCCTCTTTATTTCTTTTCCCCTAGGTCTGACTGATGTTTTGTTTATCATAGAAAAGCTGTAGAGGACATATGTAAGGATGTGTCTGTACTAACAATATTTCAATAACATTTATCATGGTTGCTTTTAGCATTTTGAATACCAAGTCTAATCCAGCTCTGAGCAGGCTTTTACAGAACTGTTATATGACATTAGCTACCTGTGTATGTTTGTGATATTGGACTGGTATTATTAATCATACCTACTGAGATAATGCCTCAGAACCAATGAAAAGGAGTTGTCTTTGTGCAGAAGAAAAATAAATAGCAGGCAATTTTGTGTGCCTGAAATGTAGCCCACTTTTGTATCATCTGAGCTCACAAAAGATGAGCTCCCTGCAAACCTGGGGTCTCTCAGTCCCATAAGCCATTATGGATACAGGAATACAATTGCAAGATGAAGAGTTTTTCCAGACATTAGTGAGCATATATATATTTTCCTTTGCTCCTTTGTCTCCAGCTGCCTAAAGGCATTCATCCTTCCTTGAACATAGTGACTTACACACAAAATTATCATGTCTACAAAAAGGCAGAATTACTTTCTTTTCACTTTACCCATCTAAACCAGGCATGAACTTTGATGATTAGTTTTGAAGAATCTATTGCTGATGGAAAGAAACCAGCACTTGCAGAATGTGACCATCCCATCAATACTTATGCTGGAAAAGAATGTCATCTAGATATGGTGTAGCCTATTCCCACTGTTGGAATCCAGATAACTAGTTTGGATCAAATTCCTAACTTTTAGACATCAGAGACTATGTGAGTTCTTTCAGACTTATTGAGACATGGGATTATCTGGTGCAATGCTCACTACCATTAATTCTTCTCAAAATTAACAGCTACCAGGAGCTGAATTTTATCTGAAAGTTATCATCCCTGAAAGTTCTGAAAAAAAAGATTTATCTTCTTTGGTACTTTTAGTGAACTATATTTCTCCTTTGGGACATCTTTAATCTGCTTACAAGGAGGTTAGTAGGAGTAAGAGACACAGCACAGCGCTATCTTTGAAAACAAGAACTTCTTTACACCCACACAGGCACCCACAGCTCCTTCTTCCCAGTGAATACAAACTAATGGTGCATTTTCTCTCTGTGTTACCTAATTTTTTCATCTTGAACCTCTGTCTCCTGGCTGAGCTGTCTCCCCACAAAACCACTGCATGGGAAAGTCAGGTGTGTTGTTTTAAAACACTGCACACTGGGCCAAGCTCAGGGCTCGTGATGGGATCCAGAATGATTCTCTGGGAACTGGGGCTTGGGTGCTCCCTCCAGGTCCTGCATTCCAGGAGGGCTCAGACACTTGTACCCACCTCAGCCATCTCTGTCAGACCTGTGAGGATCTGGAAACTGAGTGGTCAAAGAATAATTTTAGGCCTATCCACTTGTAGATGTATGCTAAGAAATTATGCAGACTGAAGTTGGGTATTTAGGTGCCTAAATCTCTCAAAAAGTTGTCTGGAGCACAGGAATGTTTCTTTTGACAGCCCTTAAGGCTTCCTTACTCCTCTCAATTTTGTGTCTGCTGCAGCTGTGACCACAGCAGTATCTGAGTGTCATTCAGAACTGCCTCATGTGAATTCTGCCTCTTTCTTCTTTTCCCCAGGAGGAATCCATGTAATAACTACAAAAATTTAAATACATACATAGATATATATAGATATATACATACATGCATATGTATATGGACCAGTGGAACTAGCAACTGAGCTGACTCCTGCAGCCAGGAGAGGGGTGTTTTCATCACAGACATCAAAAGGAATATATGAAGGAGGTGGGGATGACAATGAAGCTGATAAGTCAGAGGATATTGCAAAAGATGTTTCAAGAGATGGAAAGCCATATTTTCCACAGCGTGCTGCATTCCCAGCGCTGCAGTCCACGTGAGAGGACTCTGGGAACATCCTCTCTGCTGAGATTTCTTAGGGCCACTTCAGCAGGAAAGTGTAAATTGGCACAGCTCCACTGGCTCGAATTGATTCGAGCAAATAAATTGCAACAAAAGAGACACCAAAAGAAAACCTAATGAGCCCTCAGTCATTTTACTCACTTGTGTCCAGAGGCACGGGGATGCTTCAGAAGTGTTGCTCACAAAGCATTAGTGACAGTGGGAAAGCCATTGGTACCAGACTCACTTAACATGTATCTGCCCCACTCAATTGATGTTGAATTTCCATCATCCGTTTGATGGGATAAATATATTAAAATATTCAATATATTTGTTAGTGCATCTATATTTGATCCGTGAGAGAGCAATGCAATGGGCAGCAACATGGATCAGAATTCAGTCCAGAAGAGATTTTAAACACAATGGAGTTATTACATCTTCAAATTACTGTGACTGGCACCAAGATCTTTACTACCATATTGATGACCACCCTTTCTCACAGAAGTCCATGTGAAAATCCAATCAGCAGGATGGTTTCCAACATGGGCCATCAGGCATTTGACATTTTAAAAGTTAAACAAACCAGAATTTTTTAAAGTCATTCTCTGCAAACATTCCAAGGGAAGGGAGTGAAAAGGTGACAGATGTTTTGCATGTAGGTAAATACAAACTTTAATACAACATAAAATGCGTGAGAATGATTTAAAATCAATTGCAAAATTAATTATTGGAAGTTTAAAATTGTAAAGCACCATTTGGGCTTCAAAGAATGTTCAAAATAAAGAAAATAACTCAGGTATTTATTGTTTTGCTTCAATTTACATTGATGCTATAAATAGCTGACAAGAAATGATGACAAATAAGCTATTGTAACCCTTTGGGAGTTTATTAGGTCATTTGTGAGAGGGCTGAATAGAGTCATTTGTTGCCCTCAGGTGTTTGAGAGTCTCTTTACCCTTGGGAAAGGAATTTAACAAAGGAGTGTATTTCAAAGAAGGCACTCTGTGTTTTCCACCCTTTTTCTGAAGTGTTTTCAAACACACTCCAAGCTAAAAATTCTCAGAAGTGAGAAAAGGAGGTATATATCAGATGACCCCTGAAGCAGCTGACAATCCCAGGGAGCAGAAGATAGGGTCAGATTTTAGATGCTTGAATCCCAAATACATTTTCACTATAGGAGGCCCTGATTTATTTTTGCCCCACCCACTGGGTGCAAACTTTGAAATGCACAACACAAAAGCATTGGACTAATGCCCTACTTGCATTTTTTTTTTATTTGGCTGAAATGTGACATGTCTTATTTTTTGTCTGCTCCCAAAAACACTGGGCAGGCCCTTTGTTAAAAAAAAAGGCATTGCATCTGCCTTAATCTATATATCTTCTAAATTAAATAGAGCATTAGCATTTGTTTAGGCTATAATAAAACACACTGTCAGGCAATATCAATATAGCCATCATAATGAATCTGCTAAAACAGCTTCAAGGAAAAAATAAACTACAGTTTTAATTGCCTAGGTAGCACCCAGGTATCCATCTATTCCAGAAGTAACAGCTCATACAGTCCCTTCAGTGGAATGAAGGGTAAAAGGGAAGGCAAGGGGAAAGGAAAAATGGAAGTGAATCTGTATGTTTGTTTTTTTTTTCCCAATGAAATTTAGCTCATGGTTCTACCTAAAATGCATTTCTCTTGTATTTAGTTCAAAAGGTGCTATCAAGTGAAGTCACTAGATCATTATTTCTGGTTTACTTAAGATATTTAGAAATGAAAATCTGTGGAAATTAAAAGGTTAGTAGTGACAACGATGAAATAACAACACAGTTTAACCAAGAAGAGCAAATCTGCAGTATGGAAGTTTTGAATGCAACAACAGCAGTTGGTGGAGATCGGGCAATAAACAGGATTGGTTTTTTATTTTTCTTTGAAGGGTGTTGCTGATGGATCCAAGGCAATATTGATAATTTTTGTTTCGGGAAAAGCATCCTTCCTGTTCAAATTTTGCTTAAAAAACCCTTTCGTTTGTAGTGTTTATTAGAGAAGTGAGTCAGACAGAAATAATGAAACAGGCTAACAGTGCAAAAACCCCCTGATTTTCACTAGGGAGGGGTCACAAGGACAGTAGTAAAGATTAATGTCACAAGTGTCTCTGGCTGAAATAGGGAAAAATGGACTCATCAGATTCGTTGACTGGGACAGGGATGTGCAAAATGATAGAAAGTGAATTTGGTACGAATTTTTCTTCATTATCATTGTTTTGTCATTGATTTCAAAGTAATGCTGCTCAATCTGCCACCACCACCGCTCTGTCCTTCACCCTGTTTGTCACTGGCAGTACAGGAAAACTACAAATGGCTCAGAGATTTTGACATTTTGGTGTCAGGACTGCTGTGTATTTCTTGCTCTATACAACCAGATGTTCTGTTTTTCACTGTAAGACCACAAACCTGGTTTTGGTGGGAACCATTAAAAACTCTTGAAGTTTGGGAAAAAAAAATCGCATCCTTCTAAAAAATGACTTTTTAAAAATGTGCTTAATGACTTCTAAGGGCTGGAAGCTGGTGGTTTTTATCTTACTGGGAGGCTGGAAGATCTCACTGTGTTTTCCTAATTTCTGCCAGTCTCCTTTCTGTAACCCAGCATCAGGCAGAAGTTAAGTGCATGCTTGAGAACGAGAAAAACAGAACAAAGCAGAGTGAGCAGAACCTGTTTTCAAAACATCTTTCATTTTTCTGGATGGGGTTTTTGTTTCCCTTGACAGAAGCCTGAATGTCGTGGGCATTTCTGACCTACATTTTTGGGAGCTGAGTATTGTCTGTGTGTACATAACACGTAGCAAAACACTGTCTGTGTTCTCAGTGCCTGCTGGCAGACAGGCATTCCCAACACCCTCCAGAGCTGGTTACAGAGATGCTCAGAGATCATCTCAGAGATGCTCCTGCAGAATTGGTTACTGTGTAATTCTTCTGTCACTGAAAAAGCCACTAGAAGCAGTTCATAGCTAGAACAGGAACTAACAAAGTATTACAAACTTTGCCCCCAAGTTGAGCAGCTGGGCTCTGAAGGCAACGAAGATGCCTGGCTACTGGACTGAGCTCCCCAGCACAGTAAACAAGACTCAGGAGAGTCCCAAATTAACCAGCATAACATCTGCTTGCTGGACTTGAATCCCTCTGTCCCCTTCTCCACGTTTCTAGAGGGATGCAGGCTCGACACAGGAAGGAAAGCTCTGCAGAGTGACAGCAGCTGCCTGACGTGCACGCACTACCCATGCCATATGCTGGGAGGAGGCTCCAGTCCTGTCTTCCACCACCCTTAAAAATGATTTCCTGGCCTTATTCAGGGCTTCAAGAGCGTACTGTCATCCACTTAGACTCCACTTGAACCCTCTCTCAAGTGAATGCCCTCCAGCTCTTGTCTTCAAATAGTGGTGTCCATCCTTTTTGATCATACAAGTCATGTAGATTTTTCAAAGGCAGAGCTGGTGCTTACGGCCCCTCTTCTCCCTTGCTTTCTGATTTCTTGACTGGACTCACTGTGCATTCAGTTGGCAGGTAATTCATGCAAATGAGGCACTGCATGCTCAAAAGATGTCCAAGATGAGGAATGGCTGAGGTTAGGCTGCCTCCATGGGAATAATTCATGTAGCCCATGTGTCTTTTGCTGAGGCTAAATTTGAGAGCACACAAAAACTCGCTTGTCAGTAGGTGAATATTTTACCTGTGACTGCAGATTATTCCTGGCTGCCACTCATTCTCTTTAAGGGTTTCTCTGCATCTTGTCATGGATGTAACCCACAGACTGCATGCATCTGACTTGGAGAGACTTGTTTTCTCCTAGGCTGCCCCTCTGGTGCAAAGAACCTGATCAGTTTTGTCAAGACAGTTTTGTGCTGGAAAAGTACAAAAGAATAACCTGGAGTGAGAAAATCTATAACCAAAAAGTTTGAGCCCTACTAATTTCAACTTACTGTGTTACATATCAGACTATTGTGATTGATTAATTCTAAACGAGAGATACCAAAATAAGGTTTAAGGAAAAGGTTTAATATTGCAATTGCAGCAGTCCATCTTAAGAATTGTATTTTATCTGGATCACTTACATGAATGAAGCAGTAGGACATCAGTAAATATTGCCACGTGTGGAAGAAGTACATGTTTAAATGCCACATCCTTTGAAAAAGGTCAGGGAGCAGCAAGTGTTCGGGTTTTATTTTCCTCATAAATGCAATAAAGACAGTTGCCTTCATGCAATAAAATGTTCAGATTAAATAAGCTGCTCTGGAAGCAGAGCACAGGGTGTGTGGTTTGGTCGATGCAGCTGCCCAGGTGTAGAAAGCATGTAGAAACCTGTCTGATCCTTAGCTGTGCTTTCCACTCCTGTCAGCCCTGCACAGCAGACCTGTGGGGAGCCAGGAGCAAAGTGCTTTTTCTAATGCCTTACTACCATCCTGAGGAATTTACCCCACCTCTTGTGACTAAGGGGATCACTCGTGTATTTGTCAGATAACCAAGAACTCGAGCTCATCTCTCAGAAGACATTCTTGGAATGGCGTGTATTGAAATTGTTAATTCGCTCGCTTGGTGTTGTGGGTGGTGGCCGTGGATCTGATATATCTGATATATCTGATATATCTGATATATCTGATATATCTGATATCTGCACAAAGCAGTGGCCACCCTGGCCCTGGTCCCTGTGCCAGGGACACCAGCACACAGACTCAGTGCTGTGGTCATGCACAATCTGTGCCACGAGGCCACTCATTCTCATGCGCAGCACTGACAGAGGCTTCCACGAAAACATTTCAAAAATGATTTTGCAACTTAAGAAAACATACTTCAGCAATTACCATTTCCTTTACCATGAAACCAAATTCACTGTACATTACAGCTTTAAAGCTGAGATCTAAGGTTCAGATCAACTCTTTAATCCTGACTGTGGCTTCGGGTACTTCCTGATATTTATGAGAAATGCTCCAGGCCTGCAGCTGGGCTTTCAACAAAAAAATAATGAACTTCGTTGACTGTGAACAAAGTTCTACACTATTTTAAAGAAAGTTAAACTGTGACATTTTTTAATCCAACACTAAATCACATAACCCAAATTCTCTGCATAATTCAGGAATGTTCAAAGCAATAAAAAGACAATTAGATCAAACCGAGTTGCTAAATGAGCTGAAATCAATCTATCTAAACATGAAAATTCTTGCTGGTCTCCCTCCTGAAATTCTCCCACTGTTTTTTAAAACAATACAATATTTTCCTATATAATATCTGAATCAAAACACTGTTTCAGCTCTATTCTAACATACTCTATATACTAACTCTCCATCTCCTCTTACTGGTTAAAAATATGGGTAATAAAGGACATCTTCCGAAATACACATATTACAGAAATTCATATTTATAGAATATGCTTTACAAATCTAATTACAGTATCAATTTCTGGAGGCCTTGTGTCTGTCTGTTTAATGTGACCTCTCCATTTAATACAGCTATTATTGAGAACTTATCACTTCTTGCTCACTTCGCTCAGGACATCAGTTAGGGCCAATCTGAATTTTTAATTGGCAGAAATTCACAGAAAATCTCGTTAAGTTGATAGAGTACAGGAAATTTTGGCAGGGATATGGTGGTGTGTAAATAAGAGGCCACTTTTTTTTCAGGAAAGGAGGGTTCAGGGCACAGTCTGACAAAACAGGGCTTGGAATGAGCAGTGATGGTGACAGCAGCCATTAGACACACTGGTAAATAAGCAGCAGGTGAGGTCCAAACCCAGTTTGCTTCTGTTTGAACAGAACACATTGTTGTGAAGGGGAACAGGAGAAAGTTCTACACAGGTTCCAAGAACAGAGCGAGTGATGTTTTAAGAGAAGAGTTACAAAGAATAAGGGCTCAGATGAAAGAAGAAATAAACCCCAGAAATTAGGGGGGAAAAACAGACTAGAAAACAGTGGGGGGAAATAGGAAGCTGAAAAATTTATTCTCTCTCTTACTGAGACAAAATACTTTCGTGATATATATTATGCATTGAGTTGGGTATTATCTCTTTAGTAGCAGTTTTTTTTCTCTAACATGCCTTTTGCTTTCTGTTTTGGTATGTAAATACTAGTTTCCCCGTGCCCCACACTCTACCCAAGGCTGTAAGTAGATCAGGCTCCACTGTTCAGGCACATCAGTTCCTCTATTCCAACTAACATTATAGTAAATTAAATGGGACGTTAAAAACTTGCATTGGGAAGAAGCAAGACTGTTAACTCATGAGATATTATTTCAGGTACCAAGTCAGTCTTTAAAGCTTTGCCTCTCTCCCTTTAGGAAAAAAATAATTAGGAATGTAAAAACATTGTGGTCCAGGCTCACAAATACTTAATACCTACCAGAGGAACTTGAATTTCAACGCTTATTTTCGAGAAATTCCCATTTGAAAATTTCTTAACAAATATTCAATAAGATTCATGAGCGACATGTTGGGCTTCTAAAAATCTAGCCACACACGTGAGTTGCTGAGTTCTGTTCTGAAGGGTTCCTTATTTTCTCTTGCTTCATCAGAGCAAATAATGCTTTTTATTCCACTGTCTTCAGGTAATTCCTTTTCTGGGGCTAGAACCAAAAGAGCTGTTGATACCTGGACATGGTGTTACAAGAAATACATGAAGGTAAGAGTACAACTTCCACTGTGAGGAGTTTGCAATAATAAATATTACACTAAAGGTAGTGAAGTGAGTATTTTCTTCACTATGTGAGTTGGAGTCACTTTTTTATTTACCATTCAGAATCCCAAAGTGCTGCTAACTACACAAGTTAACAGCTGTCTGCTGGTACAGTTCCTGGCTCCTGCCTCCTCAGGCATCTTTTTCCTGTTTATACTTGTACATCAAATGGGCCTTTGGAAAAATCCCTGATTTTCTTTTGTTCTGTTTTCTTTGTTCTGTTTCCATGTGGTCTTTTCCCCTTTGGAGATGACATGTATGGGAAATGGCTTATTGTAGCAACAGGAGACAGAAGGCAAAAACAATTGCATCACGGGTAAAGCAAACATCAAAGCAGAGTCCAAGCCAAGTAGCTGTGAAAAAAAATATTTCATATGTGATATTTCGGCGTGTTCAAGTCCAGCTTTGGGAGGGCTTTTTGGGAGCGCAAAAAAATGAAAATGAAAACAGTTGCCATTTTCAAAATCTTATTTTTCTCACCGTTTCTGTGAACCAGCCTGGGCTAAGGACATGATGTACCTGTTGCAATCAGTGCATTGCCTTTTCCACGTTTCCTCTGACTGTGAAAATCCATTAAAGGTACCTGCACAGCCAGTTTTAACTGGATTGAATTGCTAAAAGAAAGGCAAGTCTGAAAGACTGTGAAAACCAAATTGGAACTTATCTTTTGCTAAGTACTAATTAACTGTCTGACAGCCCACGTATAAAAATTAGGGTGCTTATTGTTGATGTTTATTTTCACTTTATAAGGAATTGCTGTAGGTAGCCAGCCTGATTAAGTACTTTTAACAACTCCCATCTAAAGATAATTAAGTTCTGCAGTGAAATGTAAGGAATTTGGCATTAAAAAAATAAACACTAAGCATGGCAGATATTTTAAACGAATAAACAAACATAACTCTTTCCAACACACACATTCTGCTTTCTCATGATTTACATAACATAAATGACTTTGACAACATCTTTATATTCTGTTTATCTTTAAATACTGCTGAGCCAAGAAAATCTGCATATTATGTTTTTGCAGCTTTAACCCTCTGACCCACTGGAGAGTTCTGCAAGCTACAGAGCAATAAAAGTTGGCACTGTGGGTGAAGAGCCCATGGCAAGGAGTAATCACCGCTCTGAAAAGCCCTGAACATGCCCCATCTAAGTGTATGTATTGGGTTTGTTAAATATTTATCCAGATTTATATGTGAATAATAAAAACTGCATGCTAAAAGTACTTCAGCTATCTTTAAGCAGCAACATCCACACTTTCATAGTTCGAAAGTTCCTCTTTTTCCCTTGAAAAAGAGAAATCTGGTTTCCTAAGTGGGCTGATGCACTGACATAGTAAGCACAGTAAAGTTGGCTTTGTGGACAAACTGACAACATGAATCAAATAAAAAGAGATATTTGTGTTATTTTAGTATTAACAGCGATAACCGCTTCTAACTGGAATGACAGAGAGCAAGGAAAAGGAACCCTGTGCTCTGCAGATCCAATTGCTGTGATTGTTGCAGGGAACCATAACTTGTATTTTGGACTTCACAACGGAACCAGCAAATCTTACGGCTTGGAAGTCGGAGGCCTGAAGTGGGAATTCCCTCTCTAGAAAATTGTAAGTGACCCCATGGGATCAGTGTGGTCTTTCATAATGGTAAGTATTTACGTAGGTAATGTTATCTCTTGTCCCTTGAAGTCTCCAAAGACAGCACAGGCATTTAATCTTGGAGCAAAGGCACACTAAAACCAACAGAAATGGTGAATTTGAGCCTAGACATCCCGCCTTTCCACAGCAGCGTGGAAAAGCTGGCTAGAGAGGGAATTCCCGCTTCAGGCCGCTGACTTCCAAGTCGTTAAGATTTGCTAGTTATAAAATCCCGGCTTAAATACGTACAGAAGTACAACCGTGGCTGTAACGCTGCTGAGCGACGCAGCCCTTCACTAGGAACCACATCCAGAGTTTTTATTCCTTGCTTTATTGCTCCACCTCCTGGTTAGCCGCAGTTTATTTTTCAAGCAAGAAAGCGGGGGAGAGGAGGAGGAAACCGCTTTTTTAGGTGACACCCAGCAGGAGGGGGCGGCGGGGACACCCCGAGCCTCCCGCTGGGGCAGAGCGGAGCCATGAGGGGAACGGCCGGGGGGGGCACTGAGGGGAGGGGGGGGGAACCGCGAGAGCGGGAAAAGCGCTGCCCTTCGGCTTCTTTCGGCTTCTTTCGGCTTCTTTCGGCTTCTTTCGGCTTCTTTCGGCGCTTTTCGGCTTCTTTCGGCTCCCTTCGGCTCCCTTCGGCAGCCAATCAGCGCCGAGCGCGCGTTCCCGCCTCGCCCCGGCGGCTCGTGCGCGGGGGGCGCTGAGGGAGCGGAGCGGGGGCGGTGCGGGCGGCGAGCCCGGGCAGTGCCCGGCGGGAGGGGAGTGGCCTTGGGCGGCTACTAAATCGTGCGACCTTCTGTTCGCCGCCGGGTGTAGGAGCGGAGTCCCCTTGGTAGCTGGAGGGCAGGACAAGGTAACGCCGAGGGCGGGCGGGCGGGCGGGCGGGCGGGGCTGGGCGTTTGTGGTCCCGCGGACGGCTCGAGGCGGGCAGGGTGGCTGTGAGGGGAGAAGGTGGCCAGGTCGGGGTTGGGGGCCGGGATTGACGAGGCGGTGACGCTGGCACGTGCTCTGGGTGAAGCTGCTCCCCCACGAAACAAATCGGGCTGAATTGAGGCTCCAGTGAAACTTGAGCTTTGAGCTACGCTCGGTTGAGGCTGCCGGTCCCGCCGCGCTCTCCGATCTAATTGACTTACCGGCTTTAGGGTTCGTGATGGCCTGTGCCAGGCAGTGCAAACCTGCCCGTAAGAGCTTCCCCCACGCTCCCGGTCGTGGCTCTGTTAGTGTGGAGATCCGAGGAGCTTGCGCGGAAGGGTGCTGAAATTTCAGCTGGAATTAAAGCAGTGTGTGCTGCTCGTAATATTTATCGGGATAAGGATGGGGAAGGAGGCGATGGAACACTAATGGTGGAGGTTGTTTGTTCTAGAAGATGACGGGGAGAGCCCGAGCGAGAGCCAGGGGAAGACCTCCCAGACCGCCGCCTCCTGTACCTATGGCAGGAGATCCACCTGTGAGTTGGTTTTCCTTTTAGTGAATGCAGTGGGGATTGTCATATTTCAGCTGTTTATCAGTCATATCTGTTTGATGTCATATGTGGGTATGTATACATTATGTTAGATGTATAGTTAATATAACTCCATTTTATTAAGGACATTTTGGTGCCCTTACAGACTATTTAATATATAGTTAAATATATATATAATAGAGCTGGGGAAAATAGATAGGTATTTTCACAGCCTGCTTTGTCCTCTGTGCTGCCCTGCAGAGAAGCAGCACGTACTAGGCTGCTGCTGCTGTTGATTCATATTTGGGCAGAATGTGGGTCTGGCAGGTGTTCTGACCTGTTCTTCTTGGTTTTAATTTCAATAGTAAGGACTCTATGCGTTGGAACTAATATTTAGGCCTTGTTTTGCACTTACATGCACTGGTCAAGCTGTAACTTGAAAATGGCTGATACTTCTGTGTTTGCAGCCATGGCCACAAACCTGGAGATTTTTTGAAGCAGTCCCTGAATTTATCAGATATCAGTGATCATCTTTCATTTCAGCATGTGGGTAGACTGGAGAAGTGTTCCTAGTCATTTTCTTGCCAGTGTTAGATAAGTTTAAATAGTGATAGAAGGTGACTTACAGTTCTGTTTCACAAACAGTGAAAGCTGTTGTGCATCAGCAGTAGCACTGATGTACCTCTTGGCCCTGGAACAGAATTTATAAACCTAAGAGACCTGATTGCTTCAAATTTGACCTCTTTGACCTGCACAGTATTGTTAACAGAAGAAGTCAGGGAGTGGTATCAGCGTCCTGCTCTGAGTGAAGAGGAAAGTAATAGAAAAAGTAGGGGTTAAATATATCACATGGACTTGGAATACTGATGAAATCTGAGTGGAGAAAAAGTCTGGTTTGGCTTTCTATTTCTATATAGGCTGCCACTCTTCTGTCATGTAGACTGTGTGTATCTGTCTCCCAAGAGGGTTAGTTCCAGAAGTGCTTCCAAAGACATGCTGAAAAGAGGTTGTGGAATGAATAAGAGGGTTTATGTTAAATGTTTGGAAAATGAGGGCTTAGGCATGCCCTGTATCTCAGCCTAAGGGAGAACATACTCTGGATGGCAGGGAAAGATGGGAACAAGAAGTGAACAATAGCATTTGACTTTTACACTGGTCTGATACAGAGACATCATAATACACCAGACATGGAGCTCTGCTCAGATCCTTTCGTGGATGGGAAAGGAGTACAGTCAGCTCAGGGCTCAGTGTTCAGCTCTTGGACTAGAGAATCCACTTCCTTCAGGGGCAAGGATGGAGTATAGGTGAGAGAAGCAAAGTAGAACTCTGCTGAACTACTGTTATGAATAGTATATATAGGGAGCACAAAACTTTTGATAATATGCTGTTACTGTGGTAGCACTGGGCTCTGATTGCTTTCAGATATACTTTGCAGGGTTGTTTTACATTGGATCTTTGCAGTAGTGCTTATAGGTATTTACAGACTTGTTAGAAGGTGTAGTTTTGACTGATCTCATAAGGTGTAAAGGTAAGGTGCAGAGTGTAAGAGCAAGGAGGCCTGCTTAGCTACTGCTCTGAAATGAGAAGTCCATGAATTTTAGTTAGAGCTTGGAAAGAGATTTGTATTGACTATTAGTTAAATGAATATTAACTTAGGAAAAAAATCCCAAACTTCAGTATTTTTGCGTTTAAAGTGTAGAGTAGTAACTGCTACTTAATACAGGAAAAAAGATTTAATCTTTTGGAACTCTTTCACTTGGGTATTTGAGTATTCTTTACTTGGTGACTGTTCTGCTGTACTCTTGCAAGTATGCTGTTTCTTCACTTGCAATAGCAAAAGTTGTTCCCAACCACGGCAGGTTGCAGGGGATGTGCCGGGTGAGCTGGGTGAGCCTCAGCAGCCCCAGCGGATCAACGTTCCTCCACAACCGTCCGGAGAACCCGGAGGCCACGGGCGACTGAGGGCCTTTGAGAATGTTCCACAGGAGAGAAGACCAGAAGGTCAGATGGGGGGGGAAAAGTTCATTGCCCACAAGAGCTTGTGTTTTGAAGGGAATGCATTTAAGATGTTCTTTACACTGTTTCTCTCTTTTTCTTTTCAAAATGAGATTTATTGCTAAGATGTGGAGAAGTTCACGGTACATACCTTGTGATGATGGTATTGTCATAATGTCTGAACCAGGAATGTTGAAAACTACCTCAGCTGTAGCATCTCCTCTGTCAAAATAGCTGACACAATTAACTGCATGAATGCCAATAGTAAATTTCATTTTGATACTTCATTACCTTCTTGAATCTTAATAAGGAAATTAAACTTTCTTGCCTGTTTCACATCACAGTGTATTTACATTTGGTGGCAGCTGGAGCTAAAAGGAAAGACCTGTCCTCCCTGCATTGGCAGAAGAGATTATTGATTTGGAGGATTGACATCTGAGTTTTTTTTGTCATCCTGCTGTGAGCTGTTCTATTTGCTTACTAGTTACCTGTCCATAAATTTTAGGAAGTTACTGTGTGTTCCTTGAATTCTGTTTTAAGATGTTTGCTAGACAGGAAAAGCTAAAAATTAACATTTCATGATTTCTCTTAAATTTACATGTATGCCTTTCAAAATTGAATTGTATTTAATTCTAATTTGTATAATATATAATAGTATCTATAAGATATATATATTGATGTCTGATTCCTCCTCAAATTTCAAACCTATAGGATTACGAGTTTCCTCGGGACTCCAGGATTTGTGTTTACGAGACAGGGGTGGACGCCGGAGAGATTACCATGACCTGGGGGTCAATACTCGACAGGCCATGGTGCATGTTCAAGAGTCAAAAACTGGTATGTTTACACTACAGACACATAAGCAAGTTGAAATGAAAAATAGTTTTCTTTATTTCTGCTTTTAGTTTTCCCTAGAGAGCTGAGTCAAAAAAAAAAGCCTTTACTATGTACTAGAAAAAGATAAAAGTTGCTCTTGTAGCTCATTCACTAACCAAATTAATAAGGATCTCTAAATGTGGAATTTGAAACCTCTTCTCAAACCTTTCTAAAAAGGTGACCTGCTTCTTTTCTGGAGTTGAAATCACACATGGAAAGTACAGCAGGAAAGTACAGATGGTCCTGTGTGCCCACTAGAATGCAATCCTTTATCCTTTTTAATGCTCCACAGTGCAGGTTCTATGCTGATGATAGTTTTGTATTGCAAGTATGAGACATCACACCATATAGCAACGACTGTAGTCCACTTTTGCTTAATTGAATGATAACTGGAGCATGACACAGGCCTGGCAATGACAGGGCTTAGTTCTGCTCAAGCCACTTTGGGCCAGGAGCAGCGTAGTTGTTCTCATTCTCAGATCTTCTGTCTATGCTGCTGCTAGTTCATGGATCTCTGTCCTCTGTAGGCAGCTGTAGTGCTGGCCTTCTGTTTTACCTTCATATCTGTGTACAGGTTGCTGATCTAAATGCTTACCTCTTGTGATGTGAGAGTGTTCCTGCCAACTGAAGGAGTTACAGAAAGCTCTAATGAGCAGATGGATGTCTCATAACACCGTGCCATAACTCACTGAGCTTGATCTGAGGCAGAACACAACGGGCCTCTAATCTTTGCCTGAATGCCGAAGTTTTTAAAATCTGAGAGCTGTTGTATGACTACAAACTGTTAAAATTTAGTGTGACCATAAAGGTGTTTGCCTCTCATTTCAGGTGTGTCAGGTAAAACGATAAGATTAACTTCAAATCACTACCGTTTGACGTCTCGACCCCAGTGGGCTCTGTATCAGTACCACGTTGGTTACAGCCCCGAGATGGAATCGCGGCGTCTCCGATCCGCGCTGCTCTTCCAGCACGAGGAGCACATTGGGAGGACCCACGCCTTCGATGGGTCCATATTGTTCTTGCCACAAAAACTACGGAACAGGGTATGATATGGGAATGCTGTTTTATTTGTTGTCTTGACTTGCATTTTGTGATGCTTCTTGTTCCTCATTAGCCACGGTGAAGTTAGGGAATTGATGTCCCACAGGTAGTGTTTAATGTGATTGGATTTATTAGTATAAGCTAATTTGCTTGTGTGGAGAAATTTGGTAATAAACTTCTGGTTCTAATGCTTAAGTTCTGCAGGTTAGAATAATAACCCTCTGTACAGACAGTATTTCTTCTTTCTGCTGAATTCCTTTCATAACTTCTATAAATTAACATTCTACATAAAGGGTGGATGAATTGGGTGTGTGTGGCAGGGTGTTGGTAGTGAGGGGTCTGGGGTGGCTCCTATGGGAAGGGATCAGGCTTTGCCCTGTGATGTCATTTTCAGCCAACTTCACAACAGACCCATCACACACCAAAACTGAGCTCACCAGCAAAGTTAGTGGCACCTCTGTGTATTTAAAAAGAAGGGAAAGATATCAAAGCAGAAAAAAAAAAAATCTAAGAAGAAAGGAGCAGGAAAGGGAAAACACTCTATACTGATGCTGACCCCTGCCCCTTGTGCCATTCATTGCCTCACTGGAGGGACTGAATGTAGCCAGTGGTGTTCACAGAGGGGACACAGGAGTCCAGAGTGAAGCTGAGTTTGGAAAAGGGGGAGGAGGAAGATGTTTTCACTGTGTGTTCTAATCTTTTGTCTTTTTGCCTCCCAGTACCTGAATCAGTAATTAAATGTATGTTAGTTGGCAGTATATTAAGTTTATTTCCTCAAGTTGAGTATTTTTCCTGTCATGGTATTTGGTAAGTGATCTTATCTTCATGAATTCTGCTACTCTGGGAATAGCTTCCATCCTACCCTGTTAGTCATCTCCACCCAAATCAGGTTGTAATTTACAGTTCTAGTAGAAAATCAAATTCCTGTTTCAGTTAGTTTTGAATTATTGCATAAAATCTCAGTGTCCAGTTTGATATTACTGGAGCAAAGTCCAGATACAGCCCTGTTTTGCCTCTAGTTTTATTAACCTCATTTCACTTTCTCAGGTTACTGAACTGTTTAGTAGGACTCGAAATGGGGAGGATGTGAAGATAACAGTCACTTTGACTAATGAGTTGCCACCTACTTCACCTACATGTCTGCATTTTTACAACATCATTTTTAGAAGGTTTGCTGTACAAATTATGTCCTTATAAGAAGTCATTCTGAAAATACATGACTTAAGTTTTTCCATTCCAAAGAATAGATTACAATAAACAAGTATTGCAAATGTAAGACTGTAAGCATTTCTGGCTACTGTTACTGTGTGGCCAACCACATCTGGCAATATTTTAATGGGCAGTTATGTGTGTATTTCTGGGTCCTGTTAGTGTGAAATGAGTTTATACCTCTTTCCTGAGCAAACAGATTCACACTGGAGTGTTAACTGTTGTAGGCACAGTCCTATCTCTACTCTCCTTTTGTGTCTGTGGGTTCCTCTCTTAAAGCAAATAATACAGCAGGACCTTGAACTGGCAAATTACTTTTTTTTGGCTGTAGGATTTTCACTTTACTGTGGTACCAGGACTGTCTGGTTCATCTCAGATGTAGCTTGTTTGGACTGTTAACTGGTTGGAGAAGGGTTGGGTTGTATTTTAACTTCCCTCACCTGATTGTCATTAATAAGTGTCCATGACCTTTTCATTAAACTCAATTTAAAAAGTTCATGTTTTATCTAGTCAGATGAATAAAAAATGAGGTTGTACAGAGGAATGGGAGCATGCATGGTGTGATAAACTGAATAATAAGAATGCTAAATGACATCCATATTTCAACTTCTAGGCTTTTGAAGATGCTCAATTTGCAGCAGATTGGCCGTAATTACTACAACCCTGGGGATCCAGTCAGCATCCCTAATCACAGGTGTGGCAAAACTGCTGAGGTTCAGGAGGGGTGCTGGGAGAGGGGCTGACATTTGGTGATTTATCTTGTAATAAAACCATGCACATAAAACCAGGCATTCCTGGGAAGCATAAAATCTCATTCTCCTGACTTAGTTCTGTGTATGTGTAAGATCTCATTACTTGTTACCAGTGTGTGTTCTGCCTAGGAGATTTTACTCCCCTGTCAGAAACCTTGCTTAGAGGTCTGTAAGGCTGAGATCTCTGAACACTTTAGTTCTACAGCTCGGAAGTGTCCAACCTCCACTCTTCAACCTGCCATGTGAGTTCATACCTGGCCATACCCAGCTGGATGGGTAGTTTTGGGAACAAGGCTGTTGCTGGCTGTTGTGTCTTGTCCCCCATTCCCTGCCAGGATCCCATACAATGTGACTGCTGGTCCTGGCCAGCCTGAGGCTTTTTGTACCAGTTAGTAAGCTTGAGCTTGCCTGGGGCCCCATCATGTTTCCCCTTGCCATTAACCTGGCCTACAACAACCCAGTTGATGGAAGAAACTGGACAGTGTTCTACCACATAAACTGCTGGGCTTTTT